>WBNM01014501.1:0-66275 GCA_013399055.1 Ramphastos sulfuratus | reverse complement strand
TTTTTTTTTTTTTTTTTTTATTTAATAAGACAACAAGAAATATATGATAAATGTAAACTATATGGAGAAGAATGGTTTACAAAATAGTTTTAAATGGGTTAAGTATCAGGATATGAGAGATCAGTACAGTGAAGAATGAAAAAGAAAGCTTTTTATATGGAATAGCTTACATAGGAGAATATCTGGGAAGAGGCCATAATCCACAGAATTAGTCTAAACTGTAGCACTACATAGCTCAAAAGAGACTTGAAGCATAAATTTTACCCTTTTTCTCAACTAAGACTTCTGGGTCCTCTGCATACTCTAGAACATACAATTACTTCTTGGGTGAGTTATATTTCAGAAGCAACAGAAGTCTGATGAGTTTTTTTCCTACTGTCAGAAAGGAAGTATGCCACAGAGTGATTTTGCTTACCAGTGTACCTTTGTTCCTTGGGCTCTGAAAGGAAACAGAATTTAGCTTTAAGTTTGTGGGACCGTGCTTTCATATGGAAGTTGTGGGCATCACCTTCAGTGTTACCTCAGGATTTAGACAGGTTTGCGAAAAGGAAAGGGAGGCAGAGGGAGATTACTCTTGGCGAGATCAGTTTCACTCATTTTCACTACCAGAATCACTTTGCGCTTGGAAACTAAAGTGTGTGTAAATGTGCATGTGTGTGTGTGTGCATGAGTATTACAGCAGATGGAAAAGATGAAGAGAAGTCAAAAGGTAAATCTCACTTCCTACTACATTCAGTTTTTAATCATTTACAATCTCACAATGCAGTCATCGGTATTCACACGTAGCACATTCGCAACCAGAAGACAGAAAGCTGAAGCCTGGGAATAAAGCCTTAAGGGAGATGGTAAAAGGCAGTTAAAAAATCCTTTTGTTATCTGATATCTTCACTTTGTTTAGGAGGGTGCACTAAGGCTAGAAGTGATAGATAAAACTGATCGTAGGATTAATACCAAAAGTTCTAGAGTCAACTGTAGATGATTTTTCCTACACAGGTAATCTGTTATCAAATTTTCTAGGTATCAATGATAGGAGATTTATGTAATATGAAAACCAAAGCTTTAGTGATTTCTTAAATGTGAAATGAAAAGGCCCACCTTTAGCCAGCGCCTTGTACTTTGGCACCTTGAACCAAGACTGGGGCAATGTGAAGAACTACAACCCATTGTACTGAAAAAGAGGTGAAAAGACACAGTGGGATAAATAAATGCAATAGGCAAAACAAAAAAAACCCAGGGAAAAAAGTAATCTTGAATTGCCATCTATTTATTATTTACACTCAAATGAAAAAGTATTAAGTCAATGTACTAACATACCCATTTTGGAAGCCCTTTCATGTAGAGACATCTATATATTTAGGGGTTAGCATACTTTTAAAGGAATTGTTCTATTGTGGTCTTGCTTTCTACAGATATCATCCCTCATCTCACAATCATTTAAAAAATAGAGATGGTTTATTGCTTATGGTGCTGCTGAAAGATCAGTAGAGAAGATTGAGTTAGGTCTTTTTTTTTTTAAATCACACGTCACCTACAGAGTAGCTCAGTAAACTCTTATTGCAGAATTTTGTTAATAATGCTTTGAATAAAACCCTGCTAAACTGTCACATGCCTGGTTAAACTGTCAAGAAAGCCCTCACTTTCATTTTATTTGTAAATGGAACATACTTCAATGGTTTATGATAGCACAGCAGCACAAATGACATAATGCCATCTTTTTGTTGCAATGATAAGGATTCACAGTTTTATACCTGTTTATTATATATCCCCCTGAAGGAGCTGATAGCTTATGAAAAACAACAGAAGAATCATTTCCTGCCCCATCAGGTGGATTCACTTCCAGATCATGACCACCATGTGTTCAGCAAACCAGGATGTTGCAGATGTCAGCTGATGAAGTTGTAGCTCTCCTGCTCTTTCTGTTCATCTTTCTAACTCCCCACCATTCCCAGCTATTTCAGCGATTGCCCCAAGTGTTCATTCATGTCAAAGCACATTTACTTCCCATTATGGACATGACATTATATGACCATTACAAATTGAGAGAAACATTGCCTTCCAAAGTGTAGGTATTGCCCCCATTATCTGTGAATAAAAATGAGTGCTGGCACTAGATGGTAACTACTACAATTGATATTCTAAATGTTATGGAAAAAGTTTCATTTTTGATAATGTACCAGGGAGAGATAATATACATAAAAAATATTCTACCGAATTATTTTATCATTCACATTGTCATACCATCAAGTTTAGTCATATAATTCATAGACTGGTTATGTGGAAAGTCCATGAATCACATAGCTAAATATTTTCTAGCAGCTTTATGAATTATAGAGGTAATCAATATTGTACCTGAACAGACTTAATCTGTAAAAATTATTGCTAATAACCAAACCTTCAGAACTTAAATAAATAGGAAGAAAATTAGCAGACTATACACTCAGCATCTAATTCTATACATAAAGCAGGCTCCTCATTATTTTTGATAGAAGTAACAGTGAAGTAACTGTCTAAGCCAGTTTTATGAGCAGGGGTACCATTAAAACTGTATCACAGAGTTGTATACCTAGTTTCAAGAGCCTCTGAGCTGTATGACATTCAAGAAGAGATGTGATTCTAAACTACATTTCTTAATACAGTGAAACTGTAACAGTCTAAAATATATATATAGGCAGGATACACCAACATAAGAAAAATCACTGAATATAAAGGTAATCATAAGTCTGTTACTCTGCTATATCTGAAATAGAAAATTATTATTTTGTTGTCATTACTTGTTCCTGATGACATAAATATAAAATCATTCTCGAATGACAATCCAGTAGCCTTCCACAGGCCTCTGTAACTTGAAATATCAAAGAATAACAGGAATTAAAAGATCATGATTGCTATAAGACTCATTACTTCAGTTAGATACCAAAGAAAGCAGCCTCAGAAAGAAGTTGACTGAATTAACTCGGTAGCCAAATGAGAAAAGAGTTCCTACACTAGTCTTACTGAAAGATCATGGCCATCTATACCTACAGAATGAAGTTAAGCAAACAAAATTTCAGAAACATGTTTTCATAACTACGGGATATTTCTTTTGGAACACTGATTTACCAGGTAGAGGTTAGACTCTTACGGTACATGAACTTCAGATCACTCTTCATACCTGTTACCTCTGCATGGTGTTTGTAATGGTATGCGTGAAGGCAGGATTTTTATTTCAAAATTAATATTGCTTGTTATTTTGATATTAATATATTTAATCTCACTGCATAACTTATTTTTAATCAGGTTTTTTGCACCATCATGAAAAACATTACACAGAAAGAAAGACGGGTAACCTGGAACACTTAAGAAATAACTAGCAAAATATAGTTCACCAAACTTCACCATATTAGATGAGCTAGGGGTTGCTTTTACCCTTTTAGAGCAGAACACAAATAAGTGCATAAACACTTGTGTGGTTACTCTATCTACAAGAGAAGGAGACTCGATGGCACCAGGCATTTGCCTTCCTTTCCTGCCCTTGTTTCCCCCAACAGCAGAAGGAGGGGGAGCAGGGGAAACATGTCTGGACAAGCCAGGACATGTTTAGGCCTATTTTGGCCTTCTATGACAGTGTGAAAAGTGTGAAAAATATTTTTTCACTTTTTGTATGGAAAAGTGAAAAAACATTTACATTAAAAAAAACCAAGACTATAAGGAAATAATTTAAAATCTTGTATTAATTCTTCCAACTACCCCAATGTAGGGTAGTTGGAAGAAATTGTCAGATGTTGTTTTGTTCTAAGCCCCACTATCATGCCCTTCAGATTCCATACAACAGATACAGACAGGAATTCTTGAATATCATAAGCCATATGAAGAAATCAGAAAGACATAAAGCAGTACCATCACTGCCAAATACATACGGACGTGGACACATATAGTTGTTCCTCTAACTGGTGTCACTAAAGGGTTCACAAAACAACTGAAAGGGTACTTTGCCTCAGTGGTCAATAGTCAGACCAGTTATCCTCAGGGTATTCAGTCCTATGAGCTATCAGACAGGGATAAAGAGCAGAACAAACCCTCCAAAATCCAGGAGGCAGAAGTTAACAACCTGCTACACCACCAGGACCCTCGTAAGTCTGTGAGGCCAGATGGGATTCACACAAGAGTGCAGAGGGAACTGGCAGAGGAGCCTGCCAAGCCATTCTTTATCAGCTATGTGTGATACCCTTCTACAAGAAGAGCTGGCAGGAAGATCCAGGGAACTACATCCCTATCGGTGTGACTTTGGTACCATTGAAGATTGTGGAATGGTTCCTGCTGAGTGCACTCAGATGGCATATGTAGGACTATCAGGAGGTCAGGCCTGGCTAGCATGGGTTCATGAAAGGCAGGCCCTGCTTTACCAGCCTGATATCTTTCTATCACCAGGTGACTCACCCAGTGGGAAAGGCTGTGGATGCTGTGTACCTGGACTTTAATACCTGGACTTGACACTGTCTCACAGCATCCTGCTAGAGAAGCTGTCAGCTCATGGCCTTAACCTCACTGGGTTAAAAAATGGTTAGATGGCTGAGCCTGGAGAGTTGGGGTGAAGAGAGTTAAATTCAGTTGGTGGCCAGTCACAAGTGGTGTTCCTCAAGGCTCAGTTTTGGGCCAATCTTGTTTAATATCTTTATCTGTGATATGGATGAGGGGATTGGGTGCACCCTCAGTAAGTCTGTAGACAACACCTGATTCTATGAATGGGAGTGTTGATCTGCTCAAGGGTAGGACAAGCTGCATAGACAGTCTGACATCAATTGTATGAGATTTAACAAGGCCACATGCCAGCTCCTGCACTTCAATCACAACAGCCCTATGCAATACTACAGGCCTGGGGAAGAGAGGATGGAAAACTGCCTGGCAGGAAAGCATCTGGGAGTGTTGGTGAACAGCCAGATAAGTATGAGCCAGCAGTGTGCCCAGGTGGCCAAGAAGGCCAACAACATTTTGGCCTGTGTCAAAAATAGTGCGGGCAGCAGGAGGAGGGAAGTGATTGTGGTGAAGTCACCATCCCTGGAGGTGTTCAAAAAATGTGTAGATGTGGCACTTTGGGACATGGTTTAGTGTTCATTGCAGTGTTGGCCTGATGGTTGAACTTGATCTTAGAGGTCTTTTCCAATCTTAATGAGCTATGATACTAGATACATATGGAAATTATGTGAAATTGTGGAAGGAGTTTAGTTTGGGTCAGTTTGGTTTGCTTTAATGGACCTGTCTCATTAAATCAAAGTGCTCCCCAACAGCTCTTATAGGCAACTCCTGGATGAACATCATGTCCTGCTACAGAAGTTAGCTAAACCTTCATTGGCTAACAAAGACAAATAGGCACATTCACAAGTGATTTGTCTAATCCTAAAATAGGCACCCAGGGGTTGATAACAAACAATTCATTCTTTTGAAGTGTGTGTTTTGTCAATTGGCTATAAATAGATCTATAATATGTAGCTCAAATCTAACTTTTAGCTATCCTAATTTAGGGATAATAAATTTCATAGTCTGTCTCCAGAGCTGATCCATGCAAATTGTATGGAATTGTAATTAAGTTGTAACAAATGGTTATACAAACCAGTGAGAATTTAATAAATTCAAAGCATGTCTCTCTGCATCGCTGGTCAAAACAGCAACAAGGAAAGCCAATAACCTGCTGCCAAACACGAGTGAAACTCCAGAGTGTCTTTGATCCTGTATCATAAAAAGTTTGTTTTTAACCTGCAAATGCTCAGTATTCAGGTCACTTCAGATGTTGCTATGACTGGTGTATCAAAACTAACTCTTAATTAAATCTGCAGAATGATCAAGCAGAAGTCCAAAAGTAAAACAAGGCAGAAGCAGAAAAACTTGTGAACACAAAACAAGTACAATGAAATAATTATTCAGAAAGAGCTTCTTGCACAATTAACTGCACAAATAAATAACAAGAAAGAGTAGTAGAATGGAGACTTACAAGCATAAGTCCTCACATTTCTAAAATTAATGCAGGCAAAGCTGGCATGGTTCCAAAATCTGCAAAATATTTATTATTTAGTTTTGTCTTCCTCTTTTATAATTAATTCACAATTAAACAAGTTGTAATTATAATTCAGATACTGGCAAAATATATTCTGTGGTGTTAACCATTGATAGATTTGTAAACAAAAGCAGCTGGACTGGAATTTCTTCAAGGAAATATTTACATGCCAACAGTTTATCAAACTGAAAGTCTGTAGATAAATCTACACATGGGCATTATGCTAATGAGTATAGCAAAGATGATTCATATTCCTAGTTGTAGCGGCTTTGTACTGCTATAACTGTGAAAGAATAAAACCTGGAAGGAAAAAGGATAAGGAGGCAGGCCTAGGATTTTACTCCCCTGCCTCCTTTTAAGGTTGGAAGACTTGTTACATTATACCGGGAAGAACAGTTAACACTAGGGCCATTGTCCGAGATTCTTTCCCCTCTAGAGGCTGGATTTCAGGAGCTATGTGACTGACGTAGGATGCAGCTAAGCACTTCATGGGATTTTACAAAAGCACAAGCACCTGCTGAAATTCTAAGTGGATATCTACACAGTTTGAAAATCCCATTATGTGCCAAACGTATGTGTTTATTAAATCTACTTACTGCCTCAGTGCTAGGAAATACTAACACCTACTTTTAAAAATGCTCCGTTTGGTTCTTACTTGGTAGGTTCAATTTGGATGTGATTCCTGCAAATCCCAGGTCTTACTTGTCACCCTTTTTGGAGCGAATGACATATGGCTGTAACTCTCACCAGAGTATCTTGAGAGTTCAAAACAGGACCCTGACTTCAGTATATGCATCTGCATACAGACCCATATGCACAAAAAGAATAAATTAATGAAATATATTAGAGTAATAACAACAGCAACAATAACAACAATGACATCTCAACTCAGCAAGATATGTAAACATAAATAATTAGGAATTCTGTTCATTTGGGGAAAAACTTAGGAGAAAGAGGCACTTCTCCTGGAAAATTCTACTCATCTTACCACTTAAAGCTTCCTCCCTGTTAGTAGTTCAGTCTCTGGAAGACCTTGATTTTAAGGAGAGCTAGGAATATCTGAAAAGAAATCTCAAGTTGAAGATTACTTACTGACAGTCAAAGATCCTTCACTGCTCAAGCAAGTTCCTGCAAGTAGCACTGACACACAGTGAATCAGGAACATGTCCACCAAGTACAAAGACAGATTCAGCCTCATTTTAGCCTGATTAGCTGCAGTGGAAGTTACCTATTTCAAAGACAATTAAGTTAGGGATGAATCTTTCTTCCTTTCCTCTCTCAGATAAAGCACTGCCACAGGGCAGCTGGTGGAGTAGAACCTGGAAATATGAAGTGCAGTTCCCCGTGGCAGCAAGAGTAGGTGAGCAGATCCAGATAAGAGCAATGCAATTTTAATGTGACTGGGGATTGTGGGTGGTTTGTGGCATGGTATGACTGAGCTGTCCTGTGCAGGTTGCATAATAAAGCAAGACATACCAGCAAGTTAAATGTAATCTCTAAATCATCCAAACAACATAGAGCAATCTTTCTATGTGGTACCCCCTCACTCTCCATAGCAAAACTTACCACAAACTGTCTTCTGGGCCTGACCCATGCCAATTCCTGCACCACCCCCAGAACTGTCTTCAGCAGGACTAGCTGGCATGGGCCACCACAGCAGCATCAATAATCCCATTTCCGTGACTTGAAAACTTCTGACTTCCATTTTCTGTTGTAACAGCCTAAAAGAATAATTTTAATGTTTTTGTTTGTTTGGGAGTTTTGTGGTTGGTTTTTGGGTTGTTTTGATTTGGGTTTTTTCAGTGATGTTTTGTTAAGCTCAAAGATGGCCACGGAATATAATTGGCACCACATCCTAAGATGTCCTACTGTGTACATTCAGGGTGATCGCCTTGCGTAAGTAATGCATTTCATGTCCTGGAAAAATCTAGTTTATTGAATATTTAAAGGACAACAGCTTTGTTCACTAAAATCTGTATAGTCTGGAAGCACAAGATGTAGGCAAAGTCATAGAATCACAGAATCAACCAGGTTGGAAGAGATCTCCAAGATCATCCAGTCCAACCTATCACCCAGCCCTAGCCAATCGACTAGACCATGGCACTAAGTGCCCCATCCAGGGTTTTCTTGAACACCTCCAGGGATGGTGACTCCATCACCTCCCTGGGCAGCCCACTCCAATGCCAATCACTCTCTCTGCAAAGAACTTCCTCCTAATATCCAGCCTAGACCTTGCCTGGCACAACTTGAGACTGTGTTCCCTTGTTCTGTTGCTGGTTGCCTGGGAGAAGAGACCGACACCCACCTGGTTACAACCTCCTTTCAGGTAGTTGTAGACAGCAATGAGGTCACCCCTGAGCCTCCTCTTTTCCAGGTTAAACAACTCCAGCTCCCTCAGCCTCTCCTCATAGGGCTGTGCTCCAAGCCCCTCACCAGCTTCGTTGCCCTTCTCTGGACACGTTCCAGTACCTCAACATCTCTCTTGAATTGAGGGGCTCAGAACTGGACACAGGACTCAAGGTGTGGCCTGACCAGTGCTGAGTCCAGGGGCAGAATAACCTCCCTTGTCCCACTGGCCACACTGTTCCTGATACAGGCCAGGATGCAATTGGCTTTCCTGGCCACCTGAGCACACTGCTGACTCATGTTCAGTACTCCCAGGTCCCTTTCTGCCTGCCCGCTCTCCTGCCACTCTGTCTCCAGCCTGTAGCACTGCTTAGGGCTGTTGTGGCCAAGGTGTACAACCCTGTACTTAGCCTTGTTAAATCTCATCCCATTGGCCTTTGTCCACCCATCCAGCCTGTCCAGGTCCCTCTGCAGAGCCCTCCTACCCTCCAGCAGATCCACATCTGCTCCTAACTTGGTGTCATCTGCAAACTTACTGATGCTGGACTCAATCCCCTCATCCAGATCATCAATAAAGATATTGAACAAGACCAGGCCCAGCACTGAGAAGCAACTTGCAGAAGTTGTTTCCTTGTGGGTGTTGGATTTACTGCATACATGCAAAATAACCACAGGGGATGTATGGTTAGCAGGTAAAGCAGTGGCTCAGAGAAAAAGGCAGATAGGATGAGCTGTGGCTGCTGCGGAAGTGATTCATGTAGTCCATGCTAGCTCGTGTTCTGCCTTCAAGGAGGAGGTTGACAGAAATATTCTGTCAGCCAAGTAGATACTTTTGTTGATCTCTCCGTGGTCTGCAGACTAAGAATTCCCAAATATTACACTGCCAGAGGCTAATCAAATACAACAAACAAGATTAAGATTTTTTTACAGTGTGTTCTGAAAATTGCTAGAAAAACTGATAGGGAAAAAAGGGGGAAAAAATGTATTAAAAGAGTGGCTATTAAAGTAAAGTACTGAAATGGAGAAGAACTGGTGGAACCTGACTACTTCCTTTTTTATCTGCACTCCTGTTAAACTTCGTATCCTACACACAGCAATGGAAGAACAGGATGAAAATCAAAGAAGAAAACAGATATTTTTAACATTAATGGAACAACATTTAAGAAAATTACAACTTTTAACACTCTAAACTCTTCACAGTGCACAGAAGCAAACTACAGTTTCAAAGATATCACTGGTACTAATGTTCTTGTTTGCCAGAAGCTCACTTGACATGGCTAACTACTTGCTGATTCAAATAAAAGCACCTCACCAACAATTCACACAATAATTTGAACTGAACTCAGTCATCTGAGGTTGGAAAAAAAAAACCTACTTAAATTGAAAAAGGAATAAACCTTGCTCAAAATATAGTTTGCTCTTTCTGCCCCAAATTAAATACCAAGGAATGACATAGTGGCACTCTCTTTAATGACCACCACTTAGAAGAATATGCAGCATTTGTTAAAAGGCTGAAGTATTTTAAAACTTGATAGTGCTTCAGTAACTTAAAAGAAAAGCACTAGTCATTATTATCACAATTTGTCTCGTCTCTACTCAAGTAACACCTGGTAGGGAAAACAAATAAACAAACAAAACTAGGAAAACACTTTTAAAATAAATAAATATTTATTAATTACAATTTATACAAAGATGACCTATGGCAAAGAACAATATCTATGATGCCATTCATTTACCACTTTATTAGGTGTCTTCTCAGTTCCCTCATGGCCTGTTCAAAAGCTTCACTCAAGCCAAAGCTGCACCTACCAGCTCTGATTTAACAGCTCCATTTGAAACCTGAGCTTCAGCAGGGTTTATCTGAGCTTTTGAGGGCCCGGAGGGCAGCAGTTCCAGTCACTTGCTGGGTTTCCACTGTTGATTGCTACAGCACTAGGGAAGAATGACTGCAGTATGACATGATGCAATTTATTGCATTTACTAGTTTTAGGACTGCATTACCTCATCATGGTGTTAATAGCAATGAAGTTTTCATCAGCTACCAGTCTTAGGCTTCTACAGGGCAACAACTGCTAAGAGACCTACAGTCCACATTGCAAGCAGAAAAATCTAGATTATATGCTTTTGCATAGCTAGGTTCCACCAGGAAAAGAAACTGCTTTAAGAACTTGAATGCACACCACAAGAGCAGATGCAAGACAAATTGATGATACAGAGGCCCCTTTTTGCATGTAATGTTGCTAATGTAGACTAAATAGTTACAACTTGATGTGCACAGGGAAGAGGCAACAGGAGTAAATACAGAACAAGAGCAAGAGAATGTTGTTTGGCCTAGCAGTAGGTCTTAGGAAGTATTGGACTCTTGGACTGTGAAACTGCAGAAATAGTTGTGATCAGCAGCCCTGTATCTGTATTTCCTTCTTTTCAATAATTCTGCTTGGTTATGCGGTGACATTTCTGAGCACATTGCTGCACATTGCTGCACATTGTTCACCTTAGATTTTGGCTGCTAGGAGGAAGCTATTCTTGAGCTAGATAGGCACCTAGGTCCTTCAGAGAAGAACCAAAATATCATTAATAGTGCCCAAGAAGCATTCAGAACAGCCACGGAAGTGTTAGGCTTTATGTATTTTGGAAAGGCAGATTATTTATTAGTTATTTAGTAGTTTTGATCTAGGCATGTGGAGGCTGCAGCAGCTTCTTTTTGAGCATTTTGATTTCTGAAACCCATGGATTAATTTTGTGCTATAACAATTTTTTCTCTGTGATTGCTTATAGGTTACTTTTGTTTTTCACAGAGGTTTTGTTGTCAATACGAGTGTCTTCTTAGAAGATGCTGTGTATACACTTACATCACTGAAGAGATTGGAGTCAAAGGCAGAAGGGATAAGATCTCACCTGGAAGAAACTTGAGAATTAGGGCTTTTTCTTCTTATTATGCACTCTCTGTAACTTCTGTGTAAGGTGGCCTGCAAACTTGTTCAGCTTCCACCACTGAAACGGTTTCAAAGGATAATACTAGCATCTCTTTCCCAGTGGTGTGCTTATTATTGATCAGCTTACAAAGAAGGTAATACTTTATCTCTGTCGTTTTCAACTGTTAAATTGAGTTCAGATTGTTCAAGAGATCCACGTGGAAACTTATTTCTAGCATCCAATATATCAACCCATCATTGAAAAGCCAGATTCCGCAGCATCAGTTTGGTCACAGTGAACAGACACCGAATGATTATTAGTTGCTTCTGAATGGAATTGAAAACAATGTCTGCTTGCCCACCAGCCTGCTAAGTGGATTTGTTTTCTACATCTATCTTACCAGATCTTCCTAATGAGTATCTTTAGGATCCAGCTTCTCTGTATTGTACTGCTACTTCCATCTTAACAGATGAAATCTCCTTTTTTCCACCATCCCTACATTCTACTCAAAATTCCGTTGCAGCCTCATGCTCTTATCTCGCTTTCCTAATCGCAACTTTACTTTTCTTCCCCCCAGTTTCCAGTTCACCCACTAACTGGCACCCCAAAATGAGAGTGCTTTTTTATCTACAAAATCCTTCCACACTGAGTCCTAGTTAAATATACTTATACTAGGATATGACTTCACAGTGAAGCCCAAACACACACCTTTAGTCTTTCGAGTTGAAAATGCCAGTTTTTAGCTTTCCATACCTCAGCTTCCCAATCTGCATAGCAGCTCCTACTTGACAGAGAATCCAACAAGCCAGGAATTCAAAATCCCCTGTATCTGAGAGTGGGGGCAGGGAAAAAAAAAAAAAAAAAAAAGATATCTATGAAATAGTTGGTTGCCTTGCAATACAAATCAGTTCCAATAATGCATTTCTGAATAAATTAAGTAAGTATATTTTAAAAGGAGGATCTATTCCTGCTCATCACGTCCTGTTTTCTCTATGAATGACTGGCCAGCACGTCAAATAAAAACTGAGTGAGAAAGCTCACTCTAAGGCCAGTTACCTTATCACCAGTAGCTGTTGTTTTTGTTATCAGACATGCCATTTGATCGATTTGCCATTTATTTATTGCTAGAAAATTGGTCTGAGGACCAGTTGATGAAGTTGCTACAGCTTTCACTCTTATTATTTAAATTAACTGCATCTGCACTAGAATAGGTACTTTTTTTATCCTTTCTGTATTCACTTTCAGTATCTTCTTTCATATCTTGCTGTTAGTGCAGCTCATTCTTCTGGCCTCCTGATATGGAAGATCAAAAGGCTATGAATCCTTAAACATATGCCAGCAATTTCTATTCTAGATCTGATAACTGCTATTTATAGGATAAAACTTTGCTCCTTGCTAAACTGGATACAGGGCATCACACAGATAAGTTTTCTAGTTCTAGAACCATAAAAACCTGTGGTTGGAAGAACTTCTGAAGGTCAACTAGACTAATCTTCTTTAAACTGGGTAAAGTTAGATCATGTTTCTCAGCGCCTTACTCACCTCAAGTTTGAAAATTTTGATATTCCAGAAATGCACTAGGAAAACTGTTCTAGTGCTTTATCACTCTCATTTTGATTTTTTCCCTCTTATATCAAGCTGTACTTTCCTTTGTTCCAACTGGTTTCTTCTTGTCCTTTTACCATACATAGAAAAATGAATCTGGCTCTGTCTTTATGACCCAAATTTAGAGGATTAATTAACCAATTCACGTGACTATGATAATCATTGCTACTATAACAATCATGTTTATCACAAAATGACAGAATCACCAGAATGTTAGGGAGGGGTTGGAAGGGACCTCTAGAGCTCACCAAGTCCAACCCCCCTGCAAAAGCAGGATCACCTATGGCAGGCCACACAGGAATGCATCCAGGGGGGTTTTGAAAGTCTCCAGAGAAGGAGACTCCACAACCTCTCTGGGCAGCCTGTCCCAGTGCTCCACCATTTTAACCATGAAGTCTCTTCTCATGCTGAGGTGGAACCTCCTGTGTTCCAGCACGTGCCCATTGTTCCTAGTCCTATCACTGGGAACCACCAAAAAGAAACCATCATGTTCATCTTGATACTCACCCCTCAGATATTTATAGACTTTGACAAGATTCTGTCTCAGCCATCTCAAGACTAAACAGCCCCAGGTCTCTCAGTCTTTCTTCACAGGAGAGATGTTTACGTCCCGCAATCATCCTTGTAGCTCTTCATTGGACTCTCTCCAGGAGATCCCTGTCTCTCTTGATCTGGGGAGCCCCAAACTGGACACAATATTCTAGGTGTGGCCTCACCAGGGCAGAGGAGGAGTACCTCCATAGACCTGCTGCTTACACTTTGCTTGATGCTCAGATTGTGTGGAAATTTTCCCGAATTACATAGTAGGCTGGGCAAAGAATGATTAGGGAGCAGTCCTAAGGAGTAGAAATTGTGAATGACGGTTGATGAGAAGCTAAACATAAGCTGGCAATGTATGCTTGCAGCCCAGAACGCCAATTGTATCCTGGGCTGCATTAAAAGAAGCCTGGCCAACAGGTCAAGGAAGGTGATCTCCCTCTCTACTCTGCTCTTCTGAGACCCAGCCTGGAGTACTGTGTACAGCTCAGGAGTCCCCAACACAAGGACATGGAACTGCTAAGAGTGGGTGCAGAGGAGGGCCACGAAGATGGTCAGAGGGCTGAAGCACCTCTCTTATGAGGACAAGATGAGAGAGTTGGGATTGCTTAGCTTTCAGAAGGGTCTGGAGAAAATTTATAGTAGCCTTCCAGTATTTGAAAGTGGTCTACAGGATAGCTGGAGTGGGACTTTTTACACAGACATGTAGGACATGGGACAACAGCATCAAACCAGAAGAAGCTAGATTGAGATTAGATATTAGGAAGATGTCCTCACCACGTCTTCACCATGAGGATGGTGAGGTATGGGAACAGGTTACTCAAAAAGTTGCAGAGGCTCCAACCCTGAATTGTTCAAAACTAGGCTGGATTACATCTTGAGCAACCTGGTCTAGTGGGAGGTATCCCTACCCATGCCATGTGAGGTTGGAACTGGATGATCTTCAAGGTCCCTTTCATCCCACATCATTCTATAATTCTATGATTTGTCTTTTGGATGAACATTTGCAAAGTTTCCAAGTTCTCTGGATTGTTTTTATTCCTAACTTGTTTTGTTTTAAGAGCTTGAATTTCCTGTCCCTTTGAAAATGAAGCTTTTTACAGAAGAGACTTACTGAAATGGTATGATGTTGACACATCATTACTCATCAGAGTGAGCTCTGCTCAGCAATGGCAGACTAATACATTCCTCACTGCATGGCAACTACTGAAGAAGCAACTTTCACAGAACCCATGAGCAAGGATATTTTATTTTATGACAGGCATGGAAAATGGCTGAAGTTTGGCCAACAAAACTAGAAGTATCTGTAATCAGCAGTCATGCTTGAAAATGTTGGCCTCGGGCTTTGTTTATTGCAGACTTTTATCAAATAAAATGTAAGCTAGTAACAAATGAAGCAGTCTTCAAAAATTTATAGCACCTTCAACAAATAAAGAGGTTTACCTTTCAGGTCAAAACTCAACATTAAATCTCTTTGTATAGGGGGGAAAAAAAAAAAAATAAAGTTCCTCAGTTGAGTCTGTCAGTTCCACAAGTATTTTCCTAAAATTTTAGGCATCTTTTTACTGACTCCAAACTTCTTCAGGATCTGACCATAACCTACTATAAAGTTATAGGCAAGATACATTTAGGGCAACCTATTCTTGACTTTGATCTGAGCTTTGAAAGAGTTGAGTTTTACTGTAACTACAAGTACCAACATCAGTCCACCCAACCTCAGCCCTGTTAGATTTCAGCCACTGTGAACAAATACAAGGATTTATTAATGAAGATAGGGTTGAAATTACATTAGGGCAGATTCCCTCCTGTGGAATGAAACTATTTCCTGGGCTGCTTAAAAACACACAGGTAGGTTGCTATTCTGTTACTGTAAACATTACTCAGGTTTGGCAGTGAGTTTGGCTAAGAGATTAATTTTTCCCTGCTTTAACTATGCCAGAATTTGTATCAGGGTTCACAAATTCACAAATTCCATCGGGTTGAAACAGACCCTTGTAGGTCATCTTGTCCTACCCCACTGCAGTGGGCAGGGACACTTCCAATTAAATCAGACTGCCCAGGACCACATCAACATAGAGTCTGGGTGTCTCCAGGGATGGAGCCTTAACCACATCCCTGGGCAACACACTATGTAAGTCATGGTTCTTCTCCACTCACCTTCACTTATTTGTCAGGGAGTCACCCAGGTCTGGGAAACAGAGGCAAGACATGGATGAATGCAAATCCATAGCATATCCACTTAGGACATGGGTCTGGCATCCCTGTTCACACCGGTCTGCTCTTCTGGCACCTCAGTCATATTTCTCACAGATAGGAGAAAGGCACCGGGCACCATAATGGCAAGAGTTACAACAGCCTTTGTGATGGGGTGGTACAAAATTGATTGCTGATTCCCACAGTTACTGCCATAAGTATCCCCACCTAGAGTTGTTCCTCAAACTGCCAATCTGACTTTCTCAAACTCTGATACAATGCAGCTTATCTTGTGTCCATTTCTGACATCCTCCCTTGCCTTCGCACCTGACCTACCAAAATTCTCTTCATTCTTGCATCTCTTGCTGGGTATGACATTAGCTCAGGTACTTACTAATGTAGACAATCCAGGTATTTTAATGGAGATGGAAGGAAATTGTCACAATTCTAACTAGCCAGTGGCAACAACAACCTGCTGGAACTCAGTCAGCCTCACACTTGCAGTCTGCAGGCCCACATAGTGATAATGTAATGGACTGGTACAAAAAAGATAATCTCTTCTGCATTCCTTAACAAGCTTGCTCCCTGAGGAAAGCAGAAGCATTCATGTAGGGATGGTTCAGAAAGGACAGGAAGAGAGGGTAAGAGAAGGCATAGCCAGACAAGAAAGGGCAATAATGGTGAATATTCAAAGTCAATCATACATCTCTGACTTCTGAATTTTCTGTAAGCAAAAATATCTTACATTCAGATTTTGTCTTAAATAACCATTTTTTAACCTTAAAATAAATCACCTTTTTCCCTGTGGAATGCCATTTAAAGATACACTCAGCAAGTGCTACTTCTTTCTCCTAATGCCTGTTTAAATTTCTAAATACTTGCAGTCTGTTAAAAAATGTGTTACGATAGCAAAGTCTCTAAATACATTTTATCAAGTGAAGGAGATCTGAGACAAAACCAACTGGATTACCCCTGCATTTCTGTAGTTAGGGGAATAATATCCTTTGTTCCATCAATGTGTCCACTTTACATTATTCAGCACAAAGCTTTGTGAAATAAGAATCATGGGAATATCACAATATAACAGAAAAAGGTACAAATAACAGCTTCATAAACTGAGAAATGTACATAAATAAATCATGTAGATGGGGGCAGTTTGCTTAGCTGGCAAGAAAAAAAATATGGAAAATCTGCTTGTTAAACAATAACCACAGAGTGTGCTTTTATGATGTTTTTCACCACAGTAATTCATATTAGAGATAGAAGCAGTTGCATGTTAAATAAAATCATTCAGCATTGTTCTCCTCACATTACAAAGAGCTGACTTATGTTGTTTTTAGATGCCTCCCATTAGAAAGTAAATATTCCTCTGATGTTATACATTTCAGAAAATTTAATAAAGATGAACTGTAAATAAAGTCACGGGGAGATTTCAGACAGTTTTATTAGCAGATTGTTGAAAAGAAAAGAAAATTAAATACAGTAACAGTAAACGTGGTTCTCACATTGAAACCAGGCTCAAATAACTAGGCTACCATAGAAAAATTTCCAATTCTTGCATTATGATGTAAAAACAGATTTTTGTACAGATTTTGTACAACAAAATTCGTAATAACCTTTTTTTCATTTTTAGAAAACTTTAAATATATAGATAAAAATAGACAATTTTCATAGGTCCTACATGAAGATGAGTATGTTCTGTTCCAAGGGCTTGCATAGAGCGCAAATGTGGTTATAATATAGAACAACTAGACAGTAATATCTTTAAGATTACAAAAGCATATAAACAATAACATGAGCACAACTTTTCTTCATATTCTATGAAAAAAAAAAAAAAATCCAAATCAAACCCCCAAAACAAAATATCAACCCAAAACTTGTATAACTAAAGAGGGGCAAAAAAAAAAAAATCAACTTACGGTAACATTTCATGGTCTGTAGTATTTACACTGTTTTTAGCAAGATTCTTTCTAAACATCCAGCTTATAAAATGGTTCCCCCTTAAGCCTTAACATTTCCATTTAGGTACCAAGCCAAACACAGAGGCATTCCCAAAGGTCTTGAAAGTATATACTGTAAAACTACTAAACCTACTTACAGGTGACTCTATGCAAGGAGCAGAGCAATGGTAGATGCTACTACATATTTCAGTTGTAGGCTTTTAATTCTCTTTCAGATATGAATGATTCAAAAGCTTGCCACAAGTCCATCTAACTTTACAGCTGTTAACCCTTTAAAGACTGCATATAAAAAAACTGGAGTACAGAATCCCATGTGTTCAAGCAACTATGAAAATTATGAAAGAATCATGGTTAGAAAATAATATCACTACAAAGTAATAAGTAACAATATTTAATGAAAAATATTGCTCAATATTTCTTAAAAAAAAAATATTTACCATGATGGGAATTTGTATATACATCTTTCTGTTAAAGAAGGATTGTGGTGGACTAAATATGAACTGCACAAAATAAATGTGTACCAGTAATGCAAGGAAGACCTACAAACTACAGAAGCTCAGTGCTAGAGTTTAAAAAACATTAGATTTTCTTCTTTTTTTTTTTTCCTTTTTTGACAAAATAATATTAATATCCAATCGGAACTATTTTTAAAGAAATATTTGCTTTAAGTTAGGCATCTTAGACATTTAAGGTTTTGATATGTTTCCATGTAATAAATAATATTTTATATGCATAAAACATTAGATGAAGAAAGCATAATCACAAAACTTACAGTAATAGCACTGATTCACAAAATCAGTCTTTAAAGGGGTAACCCAAAAGTACGCAAAGCAAAGAACATAACTTTTAGTAATGTAATAAGCACTGTGTTGCAGCTTACTTCCAGTTATCAGCACAAAGGTGAAAACACATATTGTAGCTTTCATAAAGACAGTGAAAGTAACACATAACCACCCATCCCCAAGACAAGGCGGGAGGGACAATAGACTTCAACTGTATCACTCAGTTCTACGTGGAATTGGACTGATACATCAAGTGTTTGTTAGGTTTTCTTTTTTTAGCAACATTGACGTAATATGACATTAACATATAAAAATATTTCTGGCATTTTGACTTGCTGCTCAGCCACAGTCCATTCTTAAAAGTGCACTAATCAGGGCACTAAACAGGGCTCAATATATAAATAAAAGTGGCTGATACAGAATTCTGACTTGTTACCAGATGCTTAAGATCTCATTCAGTAATACTGTGACTCCAGGACAAATATTTACATGCCTGCATGCGTTAAAACTAGAAAGGTGTCTTTCTGACCAACAGGGTGACAAAACAATATTATCTAAAATTTTCATTTCCTAAACTCTAGGTTTCTACTGCATACATAATACCTTCCTTGTGTGATCTGTGTTATATACTGTACATGTGACCAACAGTTTGATAAGAAGCAAAGTTCTTTTATTTCATAAACCCCTGCCAGTTTACAATGAGAAATTATTACTCTTTTTATTGTATTTTTTTTTTTTTTATTTTAGGAAAAGAGACTTTGTGAACAGTAAAACAGTTTGTTTACATTCAGCATTTCTTTTCACTTACACAAAATTCCATTTCACATAATGCAGTCTAACATACATGTGTTGGTCTCTTGGAAAGCATGTGGAAAAATGTCTTTAGAAGAAAACCCACGATCATAGTTTGAAAACTGAATGTATCAATTTTTTTTTCTTTTACCTTTTTTTTTTTTTTCTTTTTCTTTCCTTTTTTTAAAATAAGAATCCTCTTAGGCCCTCTATAAGTTCTGAGCTGTCTTGCTGGTTTCAGTATGATATAACAGTCTGGAAGTGTACTTGGACACCGCTGGAAGGATAGTTTGATGTGCTCAGATATAGAATCATCAGAGGAGGACAGAGTCTGCATTCCTTGAAAAAGGGAATACTCAGCCTTCTTCTGACCCACCTGTAATTTTGGATACAATAGTCCGGTGCAGAGACACAGATTTTCATGTAAGAAGAGTGCTACTGTACATTTAGAAACATTCTCTAGATCTCCAGGTTGAGCCACGGGAGATAACCAAAGGAGGACACTCTTGCAGAATTCTTTACATTTTTAAGAACATTGATAAATGAAGTCAAGGAAGTTGCCTTGAAAACTCTTAATTTCCACAGAACTCCTTATGAGCCAATGTCTTACTGCAAAGTTCTTTACTGTAGCACAGGTATCTTCAGCAGGAAAAATTCAATACATGACAGTAGTTTTCAAATAAAGTCTTCCATCTAAAATATGAAAAACAAACATTTGCTTTATATATTTGTATCTGTAATGAATGGAAAAGAGGGAAAAAAACCCCAAAAACCACAAGACTTAAAACCTCAACAGAAGTCCTCCCATAGATCTGTAAAATGCTACCTATGGTACTTTATCGATTCATAGATTCATAGTATGGTTTGGGTTGGAAGAGACCTTACGTTTAAAACAAAAATAATAAAAAAACCAACATTAACAACAGCAAAAATCAAACAAACCCCTGAGTATCACCATTGCAGTTTCATCTGACAGTGGTCAAATTAACTCTGCTAAAAATTACATGCACTCTGCAAGTTGTGAATGCTGTAACACCTTCTCAAGCTTTTATATATGCTGCACTCATATCAGTGCTATGGCACTAGGAATGTAGGTGGAGCCCCTGTGCATGTGTTTTTACTGATATGCAAACTTAACTGAATAGTGCTGAACAGCAATTATTTCCTTCATGGTTGCATGCAAAAATCTCCTTGCATGCAATCGTTAGTACTCCCATCACTAAAGGCATAGCTCATACTTTCTGATTTAGCCATGTTGTTAAATATACCATGTAATGTAACCATTGTGCACATTTGTAGCTATTTATATAGAACCCAGCATAAGATACTTAATCGGTATCAGTGAAGTATAGCCTCCTTCCCCTCCATAAATGAGATTAACTGAACAATTTCTGTGTTAAAGATGTATGCACGTCTCTCTCAATAGTTTTTCCACCCAAGTGAGAAGCACATATCTTAGTGAGATAGGTGTGATGGAGGGTAACTGTTGATCTAGAGAAACTTGGAAGAGAACATTCTGCTATAAAATATTTTCGTTTAATCTACAACTTGCGATGCTTTAGGAACTCTCCCCCTGCCACACTACTGAAATTTACCAGACCAGCTCAGACGGCTTGGAAGTAAGATGAAGCTGTATTTACAGCAAAGCAAAATTTACAAGCACCTATACACAATATATTTACAAGTATTTACAGTTATATACAAATTAGAAATAATACAGAAATCCAAACTCCCTCCCCAGAAAATAAAGCTGCCTAGAAGAGGCTCACAGCTACCCCCTCTTTCTTTCCCGGACAGACAAACAAAACAATCAGCAAAGCTTGTGTTGTTTACTGAGATTAGTAGAAAGATATTAAGAGTGGAGTTGGGAGGAAGTGAATAGATCCAGTGTCCCAGACCAGAGTGGGGCAGATTATTTACATTTTGGCTTTTTATCCCTATCAGTAAACCAATGAATGATACAGAATTCATCAATATTTTCTTTTCACAACCAATAATCTAATTTCTCTCAATAAAATATTTCCATTAGCCTCAAACCAGCACACAACTCTAAAGCTACTTTTTTCCTCTGCAGGGACATGAACAACTTATATCCATCTATTCTCAGAGTAATAAAAAAAAAAAACAATTTAAGAAATATTTTAAAGCATGTAACAAACAGAAAAACTTCTTAGATAAGATAGAAAGCTTTGCTCCCTTCTGAATAAAGCATATTGTGAAGTATATTAATCCTCCACAGTGCATATTTATGAAACACTATTTATATTTCATAATTTAATGAATCTGGAAGCAGAAGCTGTATCTCAGCTCCAGAAGTCTGCATAAAACTTCTTCTGGTCCAAGTGAAAGCAGCAAACATTTGTAAGATTTCAGAGGTTTTTCTTTCTGTTTGTGTTTCCTTTTTTTTTTTTTTTTTTATTATTCCAAATAAATCTTTAAAATGCATACTAGATAGAGAGGAAAACAACAGTGTGAGATATGATGGAATCTTGAAATTTTGGGCTATGGTTGAAATGTATGGCATCACTTCCACAGGCTTTCTTCAAGTGTCAAGAGAAAGAAAAGTTTAACTTGAAAGCAGACAAACGTACATCACATACAGCTGTAAAAATGTATCCTTTCTGCCCATCTCTTTCCAATTTTTATTGTCTAATTTTTGTCAACTGTTGCAGATAAAAGAGATGGTAGCACTGCTAACTGTGTGATTCCTGCATAGTCTCCCTCTGGTTTTCCTTTTACACCACTAGCTTTCTTTTGCAAGGTTCTAGAATATGCTCCCTTTTGATACTTCCTCCTGTCTTTACATTTTCCTGCCCCTTCTCTTTACATTTTCCTGTTCCTCCCCTCCCTGCCACCCACTTTTTTTTTTTTTTTTAATTTTGGCAGAGCAAATAATAACTTTCCCACCACTTAGATTGCTTCCACTCAGAACCACTTCAGCATTCTCTTTGCTCTTTATGGTCTTTGTGCACTGAAAAAAAGATAAAAAGAAATTGAGTAAGGCCTTGTCTTAAAGACTTTTTGTTTTCATTTGAGCCATGAAGAGCAACCAAAATGCTTTTGGGAATTCAGCAGAGGAAAAAGGAGCCTTTGAATTGGAGCTTGGTAAAACTAACGGCTGGGGAAGCCCTCTCAAAGAAAACCTGCACCAAGTACATGATAGTCAAAGCTGGCTATAGTTGCATATAATTCTCCCAAACATATTGAATAAACACAGCAGACATTTACAGCACTAAAGCTGTCTGGATACCTCTGTAGGAGAATTACTCTGCATATATACCAGCACTTTGGCTATCCTGAATGCACACTTGCTAATGAATGCTGTGCATAATTCCCACACCTAAACACTAAGATAACCTACAGCCAGTAACTTGTATTTTATTTTACTGTATTAGGTCTCTATATACCTTTTAAAATAAAATATTTATTAAAACATATTTTCAATTAAAAATACAGCTGTAACCAGCAGAATCCTTGTAGTAGCCAATAAAAGATGAGCAATATGCACAGAACAGCAGTACATTTTCAAAAGTCAGCTCTATTTTACACTGCTTCAGAGCCCAATCTGGCAGTGAAGTCAATAGGATGTTTTTCACTTTTAATGGAAAGCACTCTCAGATCCTGTATTCCATATCCTATATGCACAGACAATGAACAATAGAAGAAATGGACAGCTTTTCAAAGCATCCTCCTTACAACATAAGAGGATATTTGTTTATGTAACTTAAAAACATATATGATGAATATATATGATAAACATAAATCTTCCTGATCCTCATGTAACTATATGATGCACTATTAAAAGTGCAATCAAATCACCTGTAGTAATAATGGACTTAAAATACCATATAAGAATTAAGTAGTTGATCTAATAGAATTGCTAGGCTTATTATAAGGCATACATTCTCTGCTGACATGTTTGACTAATTCCCCTAACATACAGGAAAACACGGCACTAAACACTTCCACTTTAAAACACATCCTGCTATGTTATGATACAGAAAACGTAATCCCACAATGAAGCAATACTTAGTAACAAAAACTGCTAAAAATTGTAAAATATTTCCTTAATTTTCTCAAAACTAGTCACGAAAGAAGGAGGTGCAAAATTAATATCCTTTTCTTTAGAACCTGTAGTGTCAACATGAAAAATAATCACAATAACTGTGGAGTCCCATTACCCTCTCAAATCATCATTTTGGGAGAAGATAGAGAAATAATTTCTTTAGGCTTTTGTACTTTTCTTCCAGCACACCTTTGCATGTACCTGAGAAGTTCATGCAGCTATTCATGAAGAATTACACATGAAAATAGCACTGCACTTCAGAAATAGGAAGACTTCAAGCCGTACTAGAAAGAGGTAACTCACAGGTTCACAGAAGAATGATAACCTCACATCATAATGTGGTGACCAAGTACAATACCTATATCTGATTGCTGTGGCTTTTCCTTTCCAAACTCCTATTCCCTTCTTCCTAACCATTTCTCTCCCAATTGGCATCATTCAGAGATTCTTCTTATATGACTGGAAATTCTCAGTGTCGTCAAAGCCACTGGAATGACTTCGCCTCTAGATGTAGCCAGTGTTCCTGTCTGAATACCAGTGGAGCACTACCACTGACAAGCCTTCAGGACTTCAAGATTAAAATCACAAGCAAACCCTACAAATCATGAGGGTAACCAGTGATCAGCAAATCAAGCCAGCTCATCCTTTGTAACACATTGTGAAAATGCCAATACTGCTAAATCCCTGAAGAGCATGCCTCTGCTTCCTTCCTCCTTATCAGCTTTTATTTAATAGTTGGGGATTTTTACATATATATATATGTGTGTGTGTGAGAGAGAGAGATTACTTTCTGCTGTTAACAAATGCAGAATTTGCCTATCTGCATAAATGCAATTTTATGTAAAACAAATACGAACTGTAATATGCACGCAAACACAGATATATGCACACAAACATATACTATCCTAACACACTCTGTGGAGTGTTCTCTAAAAATGTTTACAATGCTGGAGTATATTTTTAGCCTACTGAAAATTGTTAATCTGTGGTAAAGCTTCTCAAATTTACATACTGCTATATACAATATAAATACAGAAAACTTGCTTTCATTCTTAGGAAGTCAAGTGAAAACACAAACTGGGAAAACATTGCTAAATTTCTAAATAAAACTGTGCATGATTAGCAGATTGTCATCTGTTTTAATTGCTCTTTTGCAAATGGCAGTGTTCAGCAAGATCACACAAACTCATGTTAGTAACTCAAACCGAAAATGCCACTACTCCTAAATCTCATTTGTTTGTGTCTGTGCACTGATATGACAGAAATTCTAGCCAGAGTGAGGGAGTATTTTTTTTAGATCAACCTTTTTTAATTAAGAGTAATTTTGAGGTTTTTCCATGAACATGCCCAAATAGTTAAAAGGTCGTAAATGTTATAAAAAACAAACAAATAGAACTGACATTGAAGTTTGCAATGTTGAAACAAATCATATGCCTTGAAATGAATTCCTACAGAGATGTCAGATGGGGAATGATTCACACTAGTGTTCTGTGGGCAGCTTGTAGTAAGTATCTCTATGGGCCCATCATTTTCTGAGATAAAAACAAACCCACTCAGAAATTATTCCCATTAATATGCATCTCTTTAAAGTGACAAAAATCTACAATGAAACGTTAAGTTTGGTCTTAGGCAACAAACTAAATACATCACCCCCGTTAAGATGGTAATGAACAGGCTAAGAGAGGACAGGCTGACAGAGTTGGTGCTCTTCAGTCTGGAGAAGAGAAGGCTTCCAGGAGACCTTAGAGTAGCCTTCCAGTATCTGAAGGGGGCCTACAGGAAGTCTGGGGAGCGATTATTTACAAGGTCTTGCAATGACAGGACAAGGGACAATGGGTTTAAACTGGAAGAGAGGAGATTTAAACTGGATGTTAGGAGGATGTTACATTGAGGGTGGTGGGACACTGGAACAGGTTGCCCAGGGAGGTTGTGGCTGCTCCCTCTGTGGAGGTGTTCAAGGCCAGGTTGGACGAGACCTTGAGTGACCTGTACTAGTGGGAGGTGTCCCTGCCTATGGCAGGGGGTTGTAACTAGATGATCTTTGAGGTCCCTTCCAACCTTACCATTCTATGATTCTATGATTCTATGAATGTATTTCTACCACTGAATGCAAACTACACCGTGGCTGTTTACAATGCAATACTTTAGTTTGTATTCTGAGAACAGCTTTTAAAATAAACATATAACTAGTGTATATTGCATACTGCAGTCTTTGGTTTATGAAAATCTACACATTAACATCAAAGGTGTTGTGTCATACCTGAATTCTGTTTGTTGCTATCACAGAAAAGCCTTCTGAGGAACACTCTCCTTAGTAAAAGAATAAAATATTTCCCATAGTTAGGAGCTTCAGGGATAAGAACAACCAATCAACCAATAAGACTCCACAGACACATAATGATAGGGGGTGGAAAGGGTCTCTGGGAGTCATGTAGTCCAATGCCCCTACTAAAGCAGGTTCGCCTAGATCAGGTTGTATAGGAACATGTCGTGGTAGGTTTTGAAGGTTTCCAGAGAAAGAGACTCCACTTTTCAGGCAGTCTCTTCCAGTGCTCCATCATCCTCAAAGTAAAGAAGTTTTTACTTATGCTTAGGTGGAACTCCTTGTGTTTTGGTTCGTGTCTGCTACCCCTTATCCTATCACTGGGCAACACTGAAAAGAGTCTGGCCTTAATAGCATATCACAGACAGGTATTAAAAAAGAAATGCACCCAGTCCAGGTTAAAAAGGTAAAAAAGGACAAAATAATGTATGAGAAGGAAAACAAGTATCTCAACTGGAGCTCTGGAAAGTTAGGTGAATAAGGTTGGGATATTTTAATTTTTTTAAAATTTATTTTTAGTGAGCTGTAGAACATTAAGTGCCAGCCCATGATCCAGGAATCCTTACATCAAAGTAGCCAAAATTTTAGTCAATGCAATTCCTAACTACAGTTAATGTAATTTTGTCAATATGCACATGCCAGTGATATAAGCTGATCTTCACTCAAAATGGGTCTTAAGGATATTTTAGTGGTGAAGCTATTCGTTGTTTTGTGCTTTTGAAATAAAGAGCACCTACTTGAGGTTGACTTTGTTAATAAGATTAACAGACCTAAATAAGAGGAAGGGAACTTAATTCCCAGCTCTGACGCTGAAATGATCTGTGATTTAACTTTTCTGCTTTTCTGTTTTTTCTTTTAACCTATTTTTTCCTAGGTATCAGGGATTCTGTGCACTGTTGTCCTTAATAAGGTACAACAGTGTTATCTGAAATCTCTAAGCACTATATTAGCAAAAAAATCACCAAAACCAAAACCTAAACAAACAAAAAAACCCAAAACCCTGAAACCAAACGAAATCTCCCCCGCACACACAAAAACTATCACCTCTTAATTGCATATATTTATTTAACTGAAACCATAGCTTTTTTTTGCTCATAATAATTAATTAGAAGTTCATCTTAATGGCTGATGACTGCACTGACCTGAGCTTAGAGTCCTTTTTTTAAAATGTCACACTGCAATACAAAATCCCAGGACTAGCCCACATGCTCACTAAAGACAGCAGAGGCTTTGGTAGTGAAATTCAGGATACTAATTGACATTTTTGCCACACCCTACAGACATTAAAAGCTGCTATCCTCAGCTCCAGCAAGCTGAGGTAATTATGAAGCATTTCTGACTGAAGAAGAAAAGATGGCAAGGCAAGTAAATGAAATAACTTCTAAGTTAGTGTAACACATATTTTGTAACTTAATAATCATTAACAGCTCTTCTCCTCAACATTTTATAAGCTAGAATATTGGAGTGAAAATTATTATGATCTGCTCTCAGTACAACAGGTTAGAAGAAATAAAATATTTGTGAGATTAAACTGTGCTACTTTTATTTAAATAAAAGCTTCCCACTTACCCTAAAGAACATAATAAATTGTGTTTCCTCTTAGGAAGTAGCTTTATTGAAAATGGCAGCTATTTTCTCAGAAGTTATTTCCAGGCACCTGTAATCTAATGAGGTTTGTCCCTTTCAAAGAACAGTTGTACGTGCATGCCCGAATGCACACAACCTCTTCAGCCCAGAGCTGATAAAAGCATCTGCAAGCTATAGCTCAAGCATATTTAAATTATATAACTGGTTGGTTTATTTGTTTTAATAAGATGGGGCAAATGTGAATCACAGTGTACTTCTAACCTTTCATTCAACCTGGTGTTTTAATCATTTGGAGGAAGAGAAACAAAACAAAAGAAAGGGATGGCAAACAAATGGTAATGATTCATGTGATATTCGATAAGACAGCAACAGGAAGTCAAAATAAAAGCAAGCAGATTGTGACAGATGGAAGGGATCTCAGTCAAATTGTAACATTTCTTCAAAAAAAGCCAAACTTAAAGGAAGTAGCTAATTAATGTATTTTTGTGTGCTCTTCGTATATGTTATTCAAAATCCAGACAAAAGAGGATTTATTCTCCACTGAAGCAGGAAGATAAAAATGGGAGTCCAACTTTTTAATCATGGGAAAATAATTTATGATGAGGTTGAGTGTTTTTCAGAGTTTTGCAGAGTGCAACTGAGGACATAAAGCCCAGCTTTTGTCAAATGCAGTCATGAAATCAAATCAAAAGAACTTTGTGTAATTTTTCTGATAAAATGCAAAACAATATGTTGTGAGGGGAAAAGACTCCTCCTAGTGTATGAGGTTAATCAGAACACTGAAGCTTTACAACTAGACACTGAAAAGGAGGGGACAGAGGTATCCATACAGTCCTGACACCGTTACTGATAGCACAAGTAGATCACGCATTTGGGAGCACAGACGAATCCACTTGCCTTCTTCTGAGGCAGAATTAGAGCAGAATACAGCAGAGCAGGCTCAGCTGATGAGGCTTTGAAATTTGAGCAATTCACTCTTAAAAAAAAAAAAAAAAGTGCTTACCCAGTTTTTATGCAAAGATGGGTGATTTCACATTGAATGTTCAATAAACTCATGCAAATATGAAGTATGTAAACATATTTGGCCAAATACTATCCTAGTTTGCCCTTTGTGTAACATCAATAAATTAGTTTCAAATTTGCATATTGCCATTAATCATACACCTTTCATTTATCTACTTAACATTCATGTATAAATATATTTGCGCTAATACTCAGTGCAAATATGCAGGAGACTGAGATGTTAATATCTTTCTTTTTAAAACAGTAATTTATACTTAGAAGATTTTAATTCTATGTTCGAGTTTCCAGGCATAAAATTAAAACTTGGATATATTAAAAAAACCTGTAAAAACACCTTTTGTACATCTATTTTAACTACTGAACTGTCACGACCTTCTTTCAGTAATTTCATCGTGTGTTTTAATCATGACTATATGTTTCCACTAGATCACTGAATACTGTGGGAGCGAGTTAAAGGTCAGAAATCTGATGTTTAGCAAACTAAGTAAGCAGTGGACTACCTGAATATCACAGAATCAAAGAATCATAGAATGTTGCCTTTTATTATTTAAAGATCATATAGAACATATGGAGCTTGCCATTCTGAGCGCTGAAAAGACTGAGCTAACAAGGTGAGAAATTCTTTGAAATAGATTTGAAAAATCACAGTCTTTTATTGTTGCCTTATGAATTTAGCAACCCCTTTTCTATTTGTATAAACAGGACAAAGGCATATCCAAAAAAACTGGATAAGCACTGGTTACTTGAAAGCACTGAACTTGAGTTGCTAAAGCATTTTATATTGTCACTTCTGTTGGTTAAGAAAATTAAAATAATTAAATCAAACCGAAACACACAAATAAACAAACAAACACCACCACCCCCAGATTGAAAAAAAAAAAAGCAAAACGCCTTCAACTGAAGAACCATGTGGAAAAGTTATTAAAGAATTAAGTCACAGCTAAATACAATCAGCTAGTGAGCTTCCACAGCTCACTGTGATCAGTGCTGTTTGTGACACTGTGTGGATAATTTCTGTGCTGAACAATCTGTCCTGCATCAAACAGTTTTCAATTCTGTCAAAAGGTATGCTTTACATGCTAATATCTTTTTGGAAACATGAACAATTTTAACTATCTTTCTAGTAAGCCAAGTAGCAAGCAGCCTTGGAACTGATAGCTTAAAATTGAGAGAGCTGAGTATTGGAACGTGCTTTCTGCCTGATACCTTCTTTTTTCTCTTGCAAACAGAAATTATTAATCTTTTTAGTCTGGTTGCTCTTCTATTTTTCTCAATTTTGTCTCCTTTTTCACTGCTTTGATCAAATGATCATTTTTTTACACTAAACATAATCACCAAAGTAGTCTTGCATATAAAATATCAATCATACATTTAATCTTTTAAACAGGCTTTTTTTTTTTTTAATAATCTTTGGGGTCACAAAATGGTCATAAATTGAAATCTGAATAAAACACAATGGATCATTATTTGTTGGAGCTTTCATCAGTTGAGTTCAAATTACAGAAAATACCTATGCAAAAGAATACACAAGTTAATTGCTCTTAAAAACTATTGCCCCTACACATGCATACAGAAATACACACAGATATCCTTCCATCACTGAACTACAAGCTAATCATATTAGCAGGACACATGCGTTTACAATTACAGATCATAAAATAAAGCATGGATTAATAAAGACCTTTTATGAAAGTCTGGAAAAAGTAACAGGGGTCATGATTAGTACCATGTGGCCATGCTTAGTACTAGCAGTTTAATCTCTCTATCAGCGAACAGTGTGATGTTCATTTACATCAGTATATACAAATCACTTAGAAAGTCCAGCTCTTCTATTCTTTTTTCCTAGAGCTTTACTCTGGATTACTTTTTAGAACACAAAAAAACCCTCATCTAGTATCTACTGTGTGGAACTGATTCACAGAACCACAAACCTACCTTGCTTTTCTTTAAAAGCTATTTTTTCTCTAAACAATTCATTTTCATTTGATGTACTATCCCAGTTAATAAAAGGCAGAGAAGTGTTTGTGTTGTTTCCAGATTAGACTTCAACTTCACAATTAATTTTAGCATGATCTATCCTTTCCTTAATCCTGATTACTGAGATGTCATTTCAAATGCTGCAAATGCTACTGGATACCACAGGCCATTTAAAGAGAGCATTTCACTTTACTGCTTACATTAGTCTGCATACATAAATTCCGGAATGTGTGGGATCTTTTATTAATATCAATATCACATTAACACCACATTTTTCTTTAATAGTCAGCCACTGTTGTTCTCATCTGTGTGCCAAAACAGAGTAGCAGTCCAACGTAAACATAAAGAAAGTCACGTGTAGAACAGGAAGGAATGAGTAAAATAGATCAACTGCACAGTAGCTAGCTTATGGAAAGTCTGTAAAGGATGCAAGGGATGTCAAAACACAAGCCATACAGGCTTGATGCTTTTAGGTATTTTGTATGAAAGCAAGCTTCTGGAATACAGTGATACAAGGCAGTCAGCTGCAGAACAAGAGGCAAGGTGACAGAAACCAAACTAGAAGTAATGTTCTAAGAAATGAACAATGAACTGAAGTCACACACAATCCTTACTTCCACACAGAAATATGAATGGACCTTAGTGAAGTTCCTGGGGCTTAGCATGAGCAACAAAACTATAAAACTGAAAAAACAACCCCATCAGCTCATGTTAAATCTGAGAAAAACTTCAAACTGAAAGATGTACATGGGGTTTAAACTAGCTTATAGCTACAAAGCAGTGCTTAAGCAAAATGCTTTTGTTCCTATAGGGAATGAAAAATACTTTAATTTTAAATTACAAGGGAATCTTGTTTCTGTCACAAGTGCTAATGTCAGCCCAGGTAGATTATTTTTCAATTTGTAATTCAAATTACTTCCCCTTGCTAACTGTAAACTTCCATCTTGAGCATAACTTCATAGATATATTTAAGTACTGTGGTGACAAGCCAACCTTTCCCATTCCCTCTCAGTGGTAACATAATTTCAGATAGGTACTTCAAAATTATTATTTTACTCTCCCAGGAAAATCTCAATTAGCCTTAGAGCCAGGTGGTTTGGATTTGGCATCAGTCTACGTCTTCGCCCATTGAGATTCTCTAGAAAAAACAGCATGTCATGACAGACTGTGTCCTGGATGCACCCCACTACAAAAATCTCAGACCATATGGAAGCAGCATGGTTTCCCAGAGAGAACTTAGCACTGTGGTCCATCATCAAGAAGTAAGCAAGAGAAAAACGAATGGCTAAATTAAGCAACAGAGCAATTTTAACCAGTGACTCTGGAATCAACTGACCACCTTGATGACAGAAGAAATGACTGTACGAAATATCTCGAGTGTTAAATTTTCTTCCTTTAGAAGCATGATTTTGTCAAGACAGAGGAAATAAAAAATGTTACTTCATGGTTTCTTTTTATCTTTTTTGGTTTTTTTGTTTCTCAGCGCACCTCCACCCCCACCCCCAGTTTTCCATGTACACTATTTTTAATAGCGACGTATAATGGCATTGTATGAACAACTTGCAGGACTGCCCCTGGAACAGGGTTTAGGATGCTGTGCTTAAGTCGAATTTAAAGTGGAATAATTTCACAACAGGCTACTAGTAAAATTCAAGAAATAGAATCCACAACATGATAATAAAGTTAATATCATAGAAAAGCAAATTATTATTTCTTGTATTAAATAGTAAAAAAGACACAAACCAGCTCTGTTTTCTGGAGCAGGAACTCAGTTTTGATGTAGCCTTCCGAGATGATAGATGTATAAAAATGGTCTTTAGGATGGTATTTGTGATATGATAGCTTGCAAATGTGAATTTTAAAGCCCATCTACTCCTACCCCTAATGCTATGCCATTTTAGTGGCAGGAGAGTATATCTTGAAGCTATTTACTGTGTACCTGCTATGATAAAATAGAGTTGGCTATGCAGTTAATTTTAGCTGAAAAATCTAAGCAAGTCACAGGTTTTGCAAGAATACCAAAAACCTACAGGGAAACTAGTTAATTCCTAAAATGAAGGCTCTTTTGAGCACTGAATATTGAAGATCAAACTCTGGAACTACTGCTTATTTTGAACTGGAATAGAAGTGATTTTTCCAAGTTTTAATAGTGCTTTATCATTTCATTATTTTAGCACTAGGAATCAGATTGCTTAGGAAGGCATAGTTACTGCAGTGATTGTCATAACAAATTTGATGAAAAGGTTGAAAATGGAACCAATTCTCCAGCCAGTTTTACTACTTTTATGATGGTTCCAGTATTTCTAGTGAAGCCAAGGAATCTGATCCAACCACAATATTTTTATATTCAATTCATCAATGTGCAAACATACTGCTCTCTTTTCAATGGGTGAGAGTGTATATCTTTGAGTCAGAATGTAAAGCTAAAAATGAGAGAAAATTATTGCTGCTTTTTATTTTATGTTTGCATTCAATATAACTTGATTACTTGAAAGGACTCGTAGCCAGCATATTGCAGTATGAAACAATATCATGAAAAATGCATGTCTTTTAATGCAAGGGTTGCACCAACAGTTTGTCACAGGCAAAATATGCAGAATCAACAAAGAGACTAAATAAACAAGTCAAAACTTGAATTATCTAATATAGCATTGTGTATTTTTAACAATCTCTATTCTAATTTCATGCACATAAAACAGCACTGTAAATTTTTTCATCTTGACTTCATAACATTTTGTTTCTAAGGCCAGCTGTAGCACTTTGTGATCCATCCCTTCTAACATCCAAGATAAAACATACTATTATGCTATTGCTGCTTTTCCTAAGCTATTAGAGGCTGCATCACTTTTAAAAAACGAGGCTGACAAAAACATAATAGAAAAAATGTTCCTTTTACCATTACTGATATACACTTTGTGTTTCTCAACTAGGAACACCAAACTGACATCACATTATCATTATATATGCTGCTGCCTGCCAGGATGTCCTTCAGGTGTTATGGAACCTTACAATGACCAAAATACTTCCTGCAAAGTGTTGAAAATCTAAAGATTTCTTTTTTAAGCTAGCAGTCAGTTCTATAGAATAGATTTTCCTCTTTACAAGCCAGCTGGCAGTTCACTGGAAGAATACTTATTATAGATATATGCTGACAGCAAATCTTAGCTATAGATGGAACGTGATGCTGGCTAAGTATTCCTTCCAAATGTGTTAATTTTAGTTCCACTTCCTTTATACATACTTTTCTTAGCTCTTTTTTTTTTTTCTTTTTCTTTCATATGAACTTGAGATACTAATAGAGATGAGTCAAGTTCCAAGTCAAATCCATGGGAAAGTTGAATACTTGAATTATACAAAGCCTCAATTGTTTTATGTTATCATTCTTAATTACATCAAATGCTAGAAAACATTATTTTTAGAATTTAAATAGATTTGGCACAGTAATTGGTTGCTTTGCTGGTTTACAATAAGGCATTTATATGAATATTACAAGCATATAAAGAACTTGTTTACCTTAAAATGAAATGCTATAAATATTTCCTATTTCTGAAGAACTTAAAAGTGTTTTGTCTTTCTTTTTTCATCACACTGGCAAAGAGAGAAAAGGACAAAACATAAATTCTTTGGAAAATTTAAAATTAAACCATCAGACCCTCAGCTAGTTTACGTTAATACAGCTTTATTGATGACAAGACTATTTTTTTATCTTGTTGTGTTTCTTTTTGTTTGTTTGACTTATTTTAATTTCATTTTTTGTTTGTTTTTCTTTTTAACTGATATAAGAGTAATATAGCAATAGAACTGGAGTAATCTCTTAGGAAGGTGGCTGCCTTCTTAACTCTTAATACTGTTCAAAGTGTTGCCTGTCTGATACAATCTCGCCGTGCAGTTTTATTTATATTTTAAGTCTAACTGCATGTTTGCCTCTTGAATCTATTAAAATAGTGTTGAACTCTCATTCTTTTCAACAGGACTTCTGACCCCACAGTTAATTCAGGATTATAAAAGAGAGACTGTCACATCTTACACCAAACCACTCAGTAATACACTTTTGATCTAACACAGAATAACTGAAGTTAGTCTATTAAATTTTTTTCTTATGAAATTTTAGGCAAACCATCTTTACCAAAAAAAGAAAAAAAAGTATTTCCTTACTAAACCCCTTAAAATATTTTCCATCTATTTCCTCATCCTAGATTTGAAAGTTACTATAATTAGTTTATAGTAGTTGTAAATAGTTGTGTAATGCACCACCTCCTCTCTTTGCTGCTTTTTAATGCCTAGGATTCTAATCAGTCACCAGATCACAGGATCACAGGATATCAGGGGTTAGAAGGGACCCATACTTTACTAACATTAATGAAGTTTCACAACACCTTTGTGAGAGACCAAAGCATCAAGTGTGGCCATCAAGAAATCAGAAAAGACTGCATAAAGATTTGGTTCTAGCTTGAGGTATTGGCTAAAAATGCAATGAAAGATGTGAAGTGACCTACCCCTCTACCGAACCATTCAACAACAAAACATCAGACATTAAGCATAGAAGCAACCCAAATTAATGTTACCATTTAAACTGTGAAGTTGATGTTGTCCACTTGAATATTTGATGCAAAATGTGAAATAAGACAGTGACTCCACAGAATATACTCCTTTTGACATGGAGTCAAAAGGTGTCACATGCTACCTTTATCCTTTGCAAATACACTTTCTTCAAGTATAATTAAATGCATTACTAAAAAACAGACTTATTGTATGAAATAAAATTTTCCCTAAACAACACTGAAACCAAACCAATCAATCAGACAAAAGAAATTACTTTCTCAACTCCAGCAACTGAATTCAGCTTTGCTGGAATGTAACTGAGTTATTCAATTTATCTGTAGTTAAGGGAGAAATATAGACATCTACTTTATGAAGTGATGAACTGTACTGAGGACATTTCTCTCCAGAGAGTGAGTGGAGAGTGACAAACACAGATGTAGGTATCTAGACTGTAGACCTCATCAGGTTAATTCCAGTTCATGTCTTGTTTGCAAGCAAAACTACATTCAAATGGAGATACATTTACTTGTTCAGTGTAAAGATGTAATAATACAGTTACAATAATATAATGCAACTATATTAGTAATATAATTTTCTGTTCTAGAGTTCTCTGGTACATCATCTATCTTTTCTTCTGCCTCTCAATTTATGTCCAGTATTGTTTTTATTTCAGAGGTTTTGTAATGCTTCTTCAGCCTCTTGCTTTGTGCCTCCCCTGGTAGAAACCAACTGAAATAAATGCTGCAGATTCAGGTTATGCAACTTTCAGAACTGTACTTTGCAGAAATACTACTGAATTATACCAAGCATAAAAGCAATTGCCAAGCATGGATATTTTTCCAGAAGTGATGCACAAGCATTCATTTCCAACATCAGTAGTTACAAGTGACTGAAATACAGCTGCTCATAACATATTTACTATCACAAGTGATCTTGGAATTCTGAGGCAAGCAAAAAGGAAAATATGCAACAGATGAGATTCATCACAGTAACTTCAGACACTTGCCCTGTAGATAGCTGCATCTGAGGCAGTTTTGTAGACTCCCTTTAGAATCAGTGACGAAACCTGGAAGTTACAATTCATTTTCTTCAAAAAGTGAGGTGCGTCTATTACTCTTCACTGAGTGTAACAGGAGCCCAGCCAAATAGATCAGATAAAGACATCTACCCTACAAATGTGTGAAGCAAAACACACTCACTGATACTGTTTGGGTATTTTATAGATAATTACTTTACCTCAGCAGCTATTCCATACCTTCATAATAAACAGCAATTATCTATACTGCCATTATTGTATCAGCAAAGTTCCACTATATCTTACCAGACAAAAAAAATTATAGGACAGTGTAGTAGAGAATATATGACTGCATATAATCTCACTGGCTTAAACATCCCATTTCTTAAATTTATTTATGGAGTGTTGTATCTTAAAGAACCCTTAACAGCTCCTACTTTAGTATCTCTGCAGGGCTGGCTTTCCAAGGTATTGCATGTCTAAAATGAATTTGAATGCATTAATGTGTTTATAAACTCCTTGTGCAAGGATTTAAACATATGCAGGTATATTGAAAATTAGTGCAAATCCCACCATGCAGTTTCATTGTGCAAATATAGTTTCCTGGTAGTGTGTATCTCAAATCATTTCCCTGTTTCAAACATATTTGTATTATTTCAGTAATACTGTACTTACCTCTGAAAAATTAAACTCCATTTGACAACTACACACAGTGTATGTACAGTGTTAACACTGTATAGGAGTTTTTTCATTTTAATCATACTTTGCTGTTCTTGCTTCACAGACACCATTTCCAGCAATATTAAATAGCTTGGAATTCTAGGTGGTCCCCTGAAAAAAACAATCAATCTCCTCCTTTGAGTACTCTTTCTCCAAACTACTTCATTTCTTTCCATTTCCTCATACTTCCATATTCAAATTTTGCAAAAAACTTTAATATTGATTTTTTTGCACCTCATATTCTCATTCTGGATGTCTAGCTATTTTGGATATTGTCTTGAAGTTGCTGATCACCACGACTTGTCATTTTACTGGGTCCTCTGCCAGTGTCATCTTTTATAACTGTTAACTGTCATCAGTCTTACTCCAGGCTGAAAAATTAAATGCCAGACAGTAGCTCACAAACTGTTTATTCCTCAACTGTTGGTCTAGTAGAATATAAACTAACCCTGTATCACATATAGATTCCTGCAGCATTTTGAATTTTAGCCTATGATGTTAGTCTTTTTTTTAATCTATACATATTACCTGTTCTATAAAAGCTGTTGAACATCACATGTTGACAATAATAGAAAATACTAAAAACGTTCACCTTGTCATCCCTACTTGTAAAATTTTTTAAAAAACTTATCAGCAATTAACATGAAATGGAAGTAATTTAAGACTCCTTGAAAACTTCTGGTAGAGTGAATAAGGTTTCTCAAATTTTAAATGTTGCTGTAGTCAAAATGACACAGAATGTGCAATAATGTGTTTGTTTTTCAGATACTGTAGGTCTGAAGAGATTTTTTTGTATACTTCAATTATAAAAACATTTAAAACATACAAACTTGTGCAATTTTTATTTTAATGAAGATGAGAAGTTCATTAACGAAGATAAATATTTCATTAGATGTTAAATAAAACAAAGAGATTTTTTGGCTTCTCTCAGCACAAAATTCCTTTGAAAGATTAATTAATACATGCAAATTATGCAAATTAGACCCATGCAAATATTTTATGAAGACAATTAAGGGAACCATTAATTACTGCTTTTTTTGCTTCAGTGAGATTCATTCATTTAATTTTAATTTCACTTTAACTGTTTTGATGTATAATCTTGCAGCTAAGAACTTTATCTTTCCTAGTGGGTCACTTAAACTTATAAATTTCATCAAGTGAGCAGCAACAGAAATCTGTAAAGATATTCTCTGGGCTATGTTTAGTATCAAGAGAAATTTTTGACACAATGCACTCCTAGAAACTGCAAAACTGGAAGGGAATGTGAGCTCATTCTTGGACAAGGTTCAACTGCTGGAAAAGCAATTAATTTGCTTTGGCTGTGCTAATATAGGGGAATTAGAAAGTGTGACACAAGACAAATAGAAATAATTAGTTCTCCAAAATGATGTTCTCATTAATATGGTTTGAACAGTAGAAATAAAAAACATTATTGTGGCATGTCTGCATTCTGTCCCTAGCCACAGGAGGTAGAAAAATGCAAGATACAGCATTTTTTCACCTTTGTAGTTTGTATGGTGGTGGCTTTTTTTTTTTTTCCCCTGCATGTTTTATAGTAGATTTTAAGAAAAACAAATTATTGACCTGATCCTGTTATCTAAAATCTAATGCACTTGCATAAAGCTTGAGGGAACCCTAGATTTGCAGACCAGTGTCTTCCTGTGAAAATAAGAAGCTACAAATATAACCAACTAGGGTTTTCACAACAACACACTCAAGTTACTAAATTGAAACTTTGATTTCAACATTGTTCCTTTAAATGACATGTGATATGCCATTCACAAGGTATAACATGTTTTTCCTGTAGTTAAAGCCTCTATAGCAAAATATTGCTTTAACAAAAGAGTTTGTGACGTTCTCTCCCAATATGGTAATGTAAAAGGTTTTTTCCCATAACCTGAATAGATGTACGTGCATTTGCCAAAGTATATGTAGGTAGATTTTCAGTTGCTCTCATTCTTAACACTTATATCAGTATAAACCAGGTTTTCTACAAAGCAGTGAAAATGACTAGTTGGTGCTATTCACAAAACCAGGCTGCTACAAGGCTTTTGAGAATATTTGCTCACTTACACTCTAGATTTCTTGGCTTGCTGCGTAACTAAAGGCAATGTAGCATTTTGTGCCCCCCTCAAAAGATTCAGGTAATGGTTTTTCCCCCTGCAGCTGATATGCCTTCTAGCTTCCAACTGAAGGGACCTTCTTTCTAAAGTTTTGGTGTATATACCTTTTATCTGGAATCAGATATTAAGATGCAATGATGTGATTTCATTTATTTCTTCTTTCAGTTTGGTGGCAATTTTGCTGTATGTGTCAAAAATTGAGATTTTTTCTCTTTAATGACATTAAGGGGAGAGAAGATGTGACCATGCTTAGCTTGACATTTTTTTGATAGATGATTGCTACCATTAAGAAAATTCTCAAGTGCAATTACTAAAGAGGTTTAGCAAAAAAAATCCAAGAAAATTTCTAGAACTCACATTGTAATAATCCTGTACAAACATAATGCTGTCTTCTGGGGCATTGCTGATAAGAGAAAATGTAATGAAGGACTTTAACGTGAAGTTAAAACCTATGAAACTTTCCTATTCTTTAAACAGTCGTTTATTACTGAACTACATGGACATAATACTGCCGTGCCCTAATTTGGTAAGAATGTTTCAGTTAAATATGAATGAATTAGCATACATGGAAAATGCTGGGAAGTATCTTCTTACTTGACCATCAATTCTGTGGGTAGTCAGTGGGTTTTCTTGCCAAGTCTTATTACACGTTTCTATCTTTTATTATTTCTTTCTAGCCAAGTCTTAGAAGTAGCACCTCATGCCCTACCTCCTGGGCTTTCATAGACTAGCCTGTGGTAAAAGATTTTTGGTATTCAAATATTGTTCTCCCTTTGTTAGGATCTTTTTATTCCCTGTCCACATGGCTAATTTTCTCAGTTTGACCTTTTTTGGCTTCTTCCTCAGCTTTCTGTTTTAGTTCCTCAGTGCTGCAATCTTCCTCTCATTGTCTCTCTCTCTGTGCTTCATATCTGAGTAGTCTAATCCACAGACAGAAATTCAGTCACCATATCCATGCTGACAATTGACATCACACTTTGTACTACAGGTCTATTCCCTTCTGCCTGACCTAAAACCTCAGCCTGCTTTTCTGTTTCATTGTGTGAATGTTCAGCTGCTCTGACAGTCTCAGGGTGGCAAAACAGAGCCGCTAATAGTTTGCCCCTTCAAATGCCTCCTCCTCTTCCATACTGCTAGTACTTTTACTCACTATGAACAACTCTTTTTATCTTGTATGACAGCAAAGTTCAAAATCAAGGCATCTTGCCTGTTTGTTACTTCTGACTCTTCATTACAACATTGTCTAAATTTCTCCTCATAGCAAATCTTTGCCCCTTGTTTTCCTATCCCTTTCTCTCGCTGTAAACTCGTATGCTGTTTCTCTCATATCTTACCTGCTAAAGCTTACTTCTGTCTTAAGTTGTATAAACAAATTCATGTGGCAAAAATATTTTTCTAGTCTCCTTCTTTGAATTGTCACTCCTTTTTAATTCCTTCACTGGCTCTTCCCTTTTAACAAGTGGAAATACTGTACTTGAAAGGTTTTGCCTTACACTTCACCTTGTGTGTTACTCCTTATCAAAATGTTTCAAATTGGAGTGACACTTCCAAAAAAGCGTTCTCATAGTTTTTTTCTCCTATTGTTCTCCACAGTTAAGAAGACCCTTATGTAATATTCACAAGATTAACTACAAGCCTTCAAGCTTGAAATCTCGATTCGTAGGTGAGTGACAGCAAGTGAGTGACTATTCCAGGTCAGAAATGTACCTGAATCAACAACGGGATCAGGAACACAAGTTCATGAACACATGTAACTTCCCACATAAATTTAAAAACTCATTTACCAGCATAGTTCTAACATCTTACAGTTGTCATCTCATCTCAAAAAATATCCGTTAAGGGAAATTGCATTACTTGGCTATATTGCTTTACTATTTTTTTTTTAACTTGGTCATGAATGAGGACAGTAATTTCAACAATGTGCTAAGAAATATGAGTAGGGATGATCATATGAAAAGATCAAAAAATTAATACCGTGGCTGGTGGAAGAACCATAGAATCACAGAGATTGAAAGGGACCTCCAGAGATTGAGCCCAATCCCCCTACAAAGAGGACCACAATATTCCAGATGTGGTCTAACTAGGGCTGAGTAGAGGGGGCAGAGAACATCCCTTGATCTGCTGGACACACCCTTACTGCACTCAAGTGGCCTTCTTGGCCACCAGGGCACACTGCTGTTCCACGAGTAGTATTTTCAACCAGTACTCCAAGTTCCTTCTCTGTGGCACTAGTACAGCAGGTCAACCCACAACCAGTACTGGTGCACAGTGTTACTCCTCCTCATGTGCAGGACTCAATACTTATCCTTGTTGAACTTCATTAGGTTCATCTTTGCCAAGCTGTCTCCACGTCTCCCTGAATGGCAGCACAGCCTCTGGTGTGTGTTGTGGAAGGCCAAAATAGACCTAATATATGTCCTGTCCTGGCTTGCCCAGGCACGACCCCTCACCTTGCTCCCCCTCCCTTCTGCTGGAGTGGGGACCAATGCAGGAAAGAGGACAAAAGGACAAAATACCTGGAGACACCTAGTCTGAGGACCTGGCTTGCCCAGACTTGTTTTATTCCTGTTCACATCCTGTGCTTTCCCAAATACGGGTAAAGCAAGCCCCTGGCTTCATCTAATACGGTTAGTTTTNTGCTGGAGTGGGGACCAATGCAGGAAAGAGGACAAAAGGACAAAATACCTGGAGACACCTAGTCTGAGGACCTGGCTTGCCCAGACTTGTTTTATTCCTGTTCACATCCTGTGCTTTCCCAAATACGGGTAAAGCAAGCCCCTGGCTTCATCTAATACGGTTAGTTTTGGCAAAGTGCCATTTTTATTGGTGAATATCTATTGCCCCATGGAGCCATCAGGACTAAGGCAATTGATAGATGTAATCAGAAGTTGTAAACAACTCACTTCGCCATGCCATGCCTTGTTTTGCCTTGCTTTTGACATGCTTCACCTTGCTTTGCCTTGGGGACCAGGAAGCCTTATTGCTTCAAACAAACCTGGCTGCTTAACAACAAGCTTTGATGCTTTAAGTTTTTCTACCAGGAAATTTTGCCATGAGTCAGTTTACCAGGGAGAGGCATTAACTGCCTTCACGCAGTAGGCAAGAATCATTGCTGAAAGCTGCCTGAAACTGGCCAGCCTTAGCATGAACTAAAAGCAGTAAGCTGCTCCTAGCTGGAGAGGACACTTACAGAGACCTCACTGCAGCCTATGTGGTGAGAGAGTCCAGGTTACTGTCAAAGCTGGAGGACACCATGCTTGCCTGCACACCTGCAAACCTCCATGAGGAGTCCAGAGCCCTGGAAAGGACACTGTCCACCTGAGAAGGGACCAAAATCAGGTCAGAAGACTATGCAAGCCTCAGCACCCTGCCAGAGTTCTGGGGAAACTCCAAAAGCCACCAATGGTTACCATACCACCAACAGCAACCCCTCCTAATGTTTTGGGTACTGTCTGGAACTGTAACACAACCCTGGAAATCCAGAGATACCATTTTTTGAGTAAATATTCTAAAAAGCTTGTTTTTAATTAAAGCTCTTTGCTTTGGTTCTGTTTGCTCTGTAACTAGTTGTAATTGTACCTTCCGTTTAGCAGAAAGGAGCCTCTCAAGCCCCCCTAGAGGGCAAGTGGCACATTGCACTGCAAAGAATTTCCAAAAACTTGCTGGTTGTGTATTTGGTAGTTTTGCTAAATTATTTTAAATTGTTTGGTACTGTCCTATGCACTGCACATATTCTGTAATCTATTTGCACAACCAAGCATAAAGACCCTATAAACAAGAAAATATTTTTGGATATTAATAAACATTTTAATGGTTCTATTAATATTTCATAATTCATAATTAATAACCTGTTCATAACACTGTGTCAGCCATTCCTCCCATTTGATATCACCAGCAGATTTGCTGAAGGTACACTCCATCTCTTCATATAGGCTGTTACTGGATATGTTGAATGAGCACTGGCCTGGGGGAACAGCACTAGCTACAAGTCTCCAAGGACCCTGTGCTGTTGATCATGACCCTCTGGGCTCTGTTTAGCCAGTTCTCAATTCATCTCACCATCCTGACCCACAGGAGATAACATCTCACCACACTTCCTGAGCTTTCCCATGACGATATTATGGGAGACAGTGTCAAAAGTCTTACTAAAGTCAAGTCAAGTAGGCTGGGTTTACCTCATAGAGCAAATGCATTGAATATTCTTCCACATAAATTACTGGCAATTATTTTGCTTCTTGCTATTGCCGTAGCATGCTTGGGGACAGTATGCATATGATGACTCAGGTTTAACTAAATTGTACATCTTCTTTCTGCTTTTGACCATAACATCAAAAGGAAAGCGTATAGTAATGTATGCATTCTTGGTCTTCAGCTCCAGCTACCAATTAGTCTCTACTTCTACGACTACAAAAGTACAGCAGGTGTTGAGTCTGTCTGTATATCAGGAAAGCTGAAGAAAGAATTCAACAGAGCTTTGATAATAGCAAGGTGGCAAAACCTAAATATACCTCTTACTTTATTCTAGCTTCAAATCTTTTAAATGTCATCATGAAAGATTACTTTAACCAAACTAGTTATGCTTATGCAAAAACATGAAGGACAAAAGGAAAAAAATAACTTTTTTGAAAGATTTAAGTTCAGTCTCTGATCTACCACAGATTTTCAGCATGTCCATGATCAAGCTCCTTAGCCCTTTTATGACATAAAGACAATTGCTTTGTTCTGCATCACAAGAGTATTTCCTGATGTAAAGATTAAATACATCACAGATTGCAAAGTTATTCAGATATCACAATGACAACATATCTATTAGATTTTCAGCTACTCCTGACACAATTCAAACGAATTTATCTGAGACAGACCACTAGGCTGAAAACTGGAAGCAGTAAACTAACTAGTTAAACAACTAAACTAACTATCTGTTTATTAAAACTTACATTTATGCAAAAACATTCTAATATGTGAAGTATCCTCTGAAAACAAATACAGCAATTAAAAAGACTATTTTTGGACTGACTAACTTTGGCATATTTATGAAATTAGTGTCTTCTTACAAATAACCTGCTCTTAAAAAGTTTCTCAGAACTATTACATACAAAACCAACTTTCCCTCACCTTGTTGCCTAACTTTGTTTTCTGTTCTGATATACATATTTACACTAGCAGTTGAAAACAATTATACACTCAATAAATTAAGACTGTTGAATGTCTACTAAAGACCAATTTTTCTTTAGCAATCTTGCTGTATGAATAGTCTTGGAAACTTCTTGGTGAAATTGAATTTTCTGGGGTTTCTTGTGTTTTTATTTTGTGTGTGTATATGTGTGTTTGTTTTGTTTTGTTTTGTTTTTAAAGAAAAAAGGAAGCAGCTATGGAAAGATTTTAGTACTGAATGTGGGGATAGAAGGCAAAGATGTTTCAAAAGCAGAGGAAGTACAAGAAAAAGGCATATTAACAATGTTTTGGGCTGGCATATCTGAGCCCATCTCTCTATTTGGCCAAAGGACTGCTACCTGTGTCATATAGGGTAAAAAATATCAGATCATTTTCAAAGTCAGTGACTTTGGGCTTCTTTGGGCATCCATACCCCACATTTTTGTATCTCAGAGAAATGGTATGTAAAATACAGGTTAGTCCATACATAACAGGAGAGCAAGATCTACAGAAATTACCCTATTAATATTTGTGCTTCTCCTAAAAATGCTAGAAGTATAGCGTAAGAATTAAGACAAGAATATCCTAACTTCTGTCTAAAAATCTTTTTTCAGAATTTCAGACATGCAGGGATGGCAGAGAAAATTGATGATGACCTTCCTTGGTAGATTAGGTCACATGGCCTGATAAGAAATTTTCTTTTCTTCTTCAAAGCAGGTAGTGGCTGATAGTCAAAAAAGGCCAGTGGATGCCCTCTACTCATATTTAATGTTTTAAACCTGATTCAACATTAAAGTCAAGACTCAAACTCTAATCTGGATTTGATGTTTCTTTTTATCCACACATGATGTAGTACCTTTCAGGAAGGAGATAATGGATCTCCTTGTCTAATGGATTTCCTCCTATGTGTGTTAAGTGGATAAAGTAACTTAATGGCTAGTAGTATGTACTACTAATTCTTTAAAGCACAGTACTTTTAGTAGAATTGAAAATTATTACTGTTACTTTGGCATGAGTTGTTTCCATCACATGTCACACAAGTCACAACAAAGGAAGTGCAACTATTAGAAAAAATTCAAAACACCGAATATTTTGAGGTCTGCTGATGGTGAAGTCTTAATGATTTCCTAGAAGAATGCAACACAAATATTGACAGATGAAGTTCCTTTATAACGGAGTGATACGCAAACATCAGACACTGTTTAAAATCTCTATAGTAGTTTAAAAAACAGATGTCAAGAAACAATCTTCTTTATGACACACATCATAGCTGACATGATGCCACTTTCCAGCATTTGTCTAAGAAGTAGTAAATGTGACTTAGGGAAATGAAGGAAAGAGAAGAAAAAGGGACAGCTCTTTACACAGTGCAGAGGCAAACACTGATAAACAGCTTATAGTCAGCATCCCCGTCCAACATAAAAAGATGCAGGAATATAGTTCAGTTGTGAAAGAAGCAGGAATCACTTTGCTTATACACTGACAGGCTATAGAAACACCAGTCCACTGAAATGATATCGTTGTAATCAATTTTTCATGCTGGTTTGAAAAATACAGTCCTTTAGTTCTTTCTCTAGAAGGGAAAAAGTGATTTGTTTTTCAGCTGATGAGGCTATCCTAGAAAAATTTGTGTTTCACCAGTCTGTTCACATTTTAATTATCTTCTGAGGGAGAAGATGATGGGAACAGAGTACTTATGGGAAATATAATAGGTAGGATGGTGGCTTGTAGCTTCCAGGTAGTAAGATAACTGAGGTGACCTCAGAAGTCTGTTAGATAAGAATTCCTCCATCCTATTCTCTTTTAATAAAATGAACATTGAAGGAGGGAGGGAGGAAGAGATGAATGAAAATGAAACTAGTCAAAATGATTACATATAAACAACCTCTTTGGTGCACAGTGTGTTTTGTTTAATATTCTTATTGTCCTGAATTTCCCTGCTCGACTCTGTTCATGCTTAATCATTAATTTTACACATAGTTGCTTTAAAAGTGCCCTAAAGTACAATCTTGGAAGAAAGTCTCTGATTGATTAATCATTTATCTCAGTAGAAAAGCCATGAACATATTTGATTTCCAGCAGCTTCATATATATACAGCTATAAAATGAGACGTGAATTGCAATAGATAATAATTTCAAAGAAAGTGTGAAAAAAGTTTATGTAAGAGTATGTGTTGAATGAGAGAGCTTTTTAAGAATACTTTGCAACATGTATCTAAGTGTTTATTAATTCCATGCCCTTCCTTTGCTTTTTTTGGTGACAGATGAGAGGATTATGCACCTTGAAGTTTAAAAGTACAGCTAAAAATGACCCATGAACACTATGAAGCAATCATCTGTTTATAGGTTTCTGCCCATAATCAATACCACCTGCTGTTTAAGTTAATCAATGTTGTCTTTAATTGATTAGCTTGGCTTGAAAACCTGCCAAAGTGCTAGACTCCTGGGCAGAGGGATAGGGAACATACTTATTGCTGTTTGGTTTATATGCATTGTAAGGTAAGTTCAGTATTTATTCATGGTTGAGGAAATATGAAGGAATATAAATCTTTATTGTATGTTTCCTCACTGAATATTTAGTTTTCAATGGTAAGAGACATCAGAAATGTCTAATGTACAATCTAGACTTAAAATGTGAACAAAAAAAACCCAGTAAAACAAATGTCTTTAAAACTTGCAATTTGGTAAAGCTCGTAAGGCTTACTCTCCCTACAGGAATTAAAATATTTTAATTATGGTACAGGGACAAACCCCAGCTTTTTCTAAAATGGATAAAAATTATGGAACCTATTTTCAGAGATACACTCTCTGCAGCAGTAATGAAATTCAAGGTGGTCCACACAGATTAATGTTGTTATTTATTATTATGTATATAATGTCACTGAAGTGTATAGCACAGTAGAGATGAATAATAAGTGCATGACCCTGACATTAATACAAGGTATTACACACTGCAGTCAAAAAGCAGGTGAAGTTTAAGGCACTAATCAGAAGAAAAATGAAGCATTATGTGTTAAGGCAAATAGGAACAATGTTTAATCAGTAAATACTTTAGGAAGACTGAACAAAAATAAAACAGATCAAGTGGACTAACCAAAAGGAGATGGTAAAGCAGCTCCACCAAATGTCAGTAAGAGGCAGACACTAACTGTTTCCTCCTTTAACATCACCACTAGGTTTGAGAATATTTTTTTGTTTGATCATATGAATGACAAAACAGAAGAGCAATGCAGGAAATACACTACCCTTCACCTTCTAAAACTGAACAGTTAATGTGTATACATTTTCACCAATGCATCAATTTGTTTGACAAACTCTGGCACGCAGAGAAGGATCAGTAATAAGACAGCAGACGTCACTCCCCAGTGGGTCAATGCAACAGCTTTGCTCCATTTTGTTTTCTTCTCACTTCCCTTTTAGCTCAGATCACTTCTACTACTCGGAGGTCCTCCAATAACCCTAAGGAGAGCAGTCAACTGAAACTGAAACTACTTCAGAAACCTTAAGAATGGAAAACTTAAGGAAGAAATGTGGTAATTAGACAGATAAAAGGAAAAATGCAAAATCTTCCAGATTGCTGGAAGTCACACTCTCACAAACCATGGTATTTCACAAATCTAGACAGATCTTCTAAATGTTTATTGAATCCTAAGCTGAAAAAAGACTTCTTGACAAATTAAATGGAAATTATAAGGTTCTTTTTAAAAAAATAAAATTCTGGGCAAATGGAAAAACAATCTAAGTGACTACAAATCACAGAAAAGTTAATCTCCAAAATAACCCAGTCCACTGCTGCTTCGCAGTTCGTTTTTACATTTCTATGGATCTAGAATAGTCAGACATTTGTTTCCATAAACAGCCTAGCTAAGAAGCAGATGTTTCCTTGGGCTGCTATTCAATATATCTAGAAAAAAATAATTCCTTTGTCTTCCAGACTTCTGACAGCTTTCTTTCCTGCTCTTCATTTCTTTTCCCTGCTGAAATGTTCAACCTTTATATTAGGCCTGCACAACAGGTGGGCTGTGGGTCTCTTGCAGCTTAAAAATACCATTTGTTTGGCCCATCAGCTGCTGAGAAGCATCATGTACTGTTTGATTTGCCCAGTTGCCAAGAGGCAGCAACAAGATGTAAAGCAGAAAATGTTTATCTCCTAGCTCGTCATTGATCCCTCAGAATGCATGTTATCTCCTAGTAGCACCTGGTCAAACAGCAGACACACATAGCTCTAAATCATATACGCACACTGTCTCACAAGTCAAAGAAGTGGCATATTAAGAAAGATCTGAGATACACAGAAGTAGTATTTCATTAGTTGGGGAGGTTGAAATGGAGGTATAGGGAAAATGAGAAAGAAACAAAACAAAGGAAGCTGAAACAGTATTGAAATAGGTCAGCAAAAAAGGAATGTCACATCAGAAAGTAAAATGTATTTTCATTCTGAAAATGACCTGATAAATACATTCGAACATCCTGGCTTTACACCAAGGTGAACTACTAGTCTTCTGCTAGAAATCCCATGCAACAATAAACAAGTAACAACAAATCCGTAGTACTTACTATGTGTCAGTAAAGGTGGAGTAAATGATGAGCAAGTGTTAACTGAGTAAAAATGCAGAATTTACAAGTTCATATGTAATAGATATATTTTAACTTTTCTAAGATGTTTTAATAAGGAAAAAGGCAAGAAAAAAATGACAAAACATATGAAGAATCAGATGCTATTCTCAGGCTTAGTTGCTGAACACTGTAGAAAACAGGACAATTGGTTTACATGGCATTATACAGATGGATGATCTTGTGCTTGTTAAAAGACATTTAAGTTAAATGTGCTGCAAAGAGAATTGATGACCTCAGAAAAAAATAGATGTCCTATCATTTAAAGATATTGAAAATTACTTTTAAAAAATCATAGCTCAATATGATAGTAATCTTGCAGTGGAAAATGTGTCCCTATCTATGACAGTAGCCAACACTGATCTCAAGATCTGCAAATAGAAACTCACATAAAACTTAAGTTTTAGAGAAATTAGGCCATGAAGTCTGATGCCATTGGAACTGGACATAAGGACAGAAAATGTGACTAGTTAAACACATAGCTAGAAACATAGATACCAGGGCACTGTACGACACTGTGAAAGGGAGCCAGTAATAAGAAATGGCTGGCTGACAGTAACCAAGAATGAAGTTGGGGGAGCAAGTGATTTGGACTGACTAGACAAAAATAGAACCCAGTGGTTGAAAACAGAAGGAAAGATGGGGGACAGAACACAGAGAGGAAAAGAAAGGCAGATAAAGTAATTTGAACTCTTAGAGAGAGAAATCTTGGTAAGTAACTGGATATGCAGCACATGGATAGAGTATTATGAGCAGATGCCTAAATCTTGGGTAATAAGAAATTAAAGGCTGGAATTATGACTGGGTATAAAGAGAAACTTTTACTGAAATACAAAAAGAAGTAAGAAAGAGTTATAACATTTGGAAATGGCTATTAGGACTTAAACAAAGACCAGATACAAAGAATCAAGAACATGAAAGCTTGATGAAGACACTTACAAGTGATACAGGTTGCAACAAAAATGAAAGGAAGATTCTGGGCCTAAGAACATGAAATGTATCTCAAGACTATCTCAACAACCATCTGTAAAACACCCATGGCAAAATGGTAACTCCATAGACCACACTACTCATAATAAGATATTAATTTATTGGTTGCTTTGCTAGCTTTATCACTGTGGCTCTAAAGATTGAAGTCCATAAGCCTGTCAGATGTCATCTTAACAGTGAAACTTCTGACTTTGTAGCTTATTGTTAAAAGAAAACTCTAGGAAATTGTTACCTAGGACATTATTCAAATGGTGAAGTAAAACACTCAGCTGTTAGGAAATGACAAAATTAAGATTTAACATATTAAATCATTCATACCTCTTCTGTAAAGCATGATTTCTAATGATTAGAGTATTATATATAAAGCAGGTATTATATAATGCACGGGAACACACACCGAGCACCAAAGATAAAGAAAATATTGGATAGATATCCCTTTATGCAACTACATCCTTGTCCCCTGCACTGAATGAGACAAGATACTGTGAAAAATACAGCATCTAATCACATAATTAAAGATTATATCATGATGCATACACAAAGATGGTTGAACAAAGGTGCAGAAGACAACCTTAATTCTACTATTTCCTAATTCTGGAAAGCTTGACTTTACAGCCTTGATAATAGCCTTTTCCAATAAAGTTTTTGATCTCATAAGAAATATCATCACACATTTCCACATGCTTTTGTCCAAGATTTATACATCAGAAATGGAACTGTGTGCACAAGCTTCACAGAACCACCAGAAGTTCCTCTTCAATGTGAAAGTCCTTCAGATAGCTATCTTTCAAACACAAATACAGCAAGAAAGAATGAAGGACTATCATTTGCTGAGATTATTACTCTGATTTTACTTGCTGAAAAATAGATTAAACAAGTTTCAAACCAATGCAGAAAATAATTTAGGTGAGGCTTTCAGGCAAATGACTGAATCTGTATCTAAGCAATTTTTATTAATGTGGGCAGCTATAGAGCAGCTTTCCCCTGGTACTTAGGCACCAAAATGCACACACTAGGCCCTTGGTATGGGCTAAAAATTTTAATTTCTTTCTCACTCCTTTGCAGTAGCCTTCAAAGGTCTTACAAAAAAAAAAATCATGCAGGACTATGCAGTCAGTATTCTGAGTTGCAGTTGCTTTCTCTATTCCTGGATCTGCTCAAGATCTCAATTTCCTGCCTTATCCTTTCGAGGACAGAAGATGACAGATGGCCCTGGAAGCTTTTATCTGCATGGTAGCTGAGTGGCTCTTTTTCTTAGATTAGCAAAGCATAGTCGAAAGCCACACAGCATTACACTTAACTGCATTCTCAATGAGCCTACAGAAGAACTGGAGTACTAGAAAAAGTTAAGAAACAGTTGGTGGGAAAGAACTTAAAAAGCATACATTCACTTTGCTAAGAGACAGGCACAGCAGAACAGACTCATTTGGAGAAAGACAGACAATGTGCTACAAAGAAAAAATATTTGCAGTGAAATAAGGAATTGAGATATGAAATTCTTATTGGCAGACAAAAGGAACAGAATTTATGCTATGGGAGGATGCATAGTTAAAGAAAAATGGACTGAAAGAATGGAGTAAGGACAGGAAAATTTTGATGGGAGGCAAAACGCAAAGGGTCTCCTGGAATGCAGACATATCTTGGAGGAAAAAAAAAAAAAGACCTAAGACTTCATGGAAACTGGACAGGATAAGAAGACTATTAGCTGGCTTCAAGAAGCAGCTGGAGTGTTGACATGTGGAAGTACAAAATTAACTGGAAGTAGAAAAGGCACTGCTGAGGCAATTGCTAGAAACTAGGAATTAAGTGAAGAAGGCAAAACAGCAGCCTGAGAGAGAGAAAATTTGGTTAAGTCTCCTGTTCGTATCAGGATAGCTTTAGAAGAAAAGCACAAAATAATTTGGGCGTGATTTGGGAAGAGGAAGATACAACGAGGACTCCATATAAAAAGAATGGTCAATGGGGACGACAGTGCAGAAGTTGAACATTTTTAGGAGTTCAGATAATGCATAAATGGAGTGATGTATAAATGGAATGAATACGAATGTACAGGATTTGGGATGGAAACTACTGGTAGACAGAAAATTGAGAATGTGGAATTTATAGAGAAAAATTAAAATTAATGATGTAGGCAGACAAATAAATGGTAAGTAACCAGAATAGGGGGGAAAAAAAAAATCAGTGGAAATAAGAAAGTAAAAGCAGCAGCAAATGTCATTGTTCTAGTGTTTAGTATGAGGTTTGGTAACAAAACAGTATATAAAAGGCAAACATTATCTTTGTATGGTACCTTTTTGTGTGGGATGAGGGGGTCTTGGGAAACCGGATTGGGAGCTAGGCATAGGCATCTAGTGAACCTACAATATGTATGGAGAAGAGGATAATCTGCTTTATTATTATTTTAAACAGAAGCAAGAAAGAAAACATTTCAAACCAGTGCCTACACCAGTTCCTAATAACTTAGTACCTGTTGATACCTGTTAAAAGTATATCTGAGACTCATAATTGGGTTATTTATTATGATTACTTGTTAGCATTTTATGGCTATTTCAACAAACTGTTAACTACCCAGTATTTAAAAAAAACAAAACAAACTCAACTCTAAAATATCTTGTACAGTTTCTTTCTATAGTCTCAAATTCAAATTTCTTTACATGAACTAAAACTGAATCCGAGTAAGTGCTACATGATGAAAAACAGAACAGACCATACCCCCTTACTGACAAATGCAATTATATTTTATGCATAATTCGTCCTATTCTTTACTCACAAAACTGACAGTTAAAAATACCAACATTAAGTATAAACTCATATTGACAAGTATCCTGTTGTTCATAACAAATAAAAACTTTATTTTTAATTATGATTTCCTTGTATAGTATTTTCTTAAGTGATGGAATTATACTTAATATTTCAATTATTTCACTTCCCCACAGAATGCCACAGTTTTCCTACCTTTGTTTGCTTAGTTAGAGAGATGTATAGCATGCTTCATACAGTAAGTTGAAAACAAAATTAATGGTGGTGGATAAAAAGGCTATTAACCAAGACATGCTTTGATACCAAGATATAGATATATTTTTAAGAGGAATAAGAAAGGCATAAATACTTCCCTAGTAACTACTTTGTTCCACAACCTGAAACATGAAATCTATAGTATTATATTCTTTATTATTTAATGTATTGTATATTCTTCTACAGTAATAATTCTTCTATAGCGCATACTAGAGTATAGAAAATATCACAGATAAAATGTAAGAATGTAACTTAAATTCAGTAAAATTGGAAAGACATGGTCTTTGTGGCCCTGATGAAACTTTTTTTTAAAGTGTTGAAAAAATCAGTTTCACCCACTGGAAAGCTTTTCCAGACAAATCCTCCAAGGAGTCCATCTGTACTGAGCATGCTCTGTCCTAGTGCTGAAGGAACTACTTAGTTCATTCCCTGCAACTCTAATCATTCCCACAAACAAGTGCTATGCTAGACATTTAAATAGAATGCAGAAATTTGCTATTCTGTACGTGCCTCTCTCCCTGATATCCAGATAGACACAGAAGAAGAAACAGAATGAATGCAGCAGGGAATGTGAGCTTGATGAGGAGGTGGGGAGGAAGCAGAGAACACAGATGGAGATGTGGTACCAAACAGGAAAGCTTGTAAAGGGGAACGTCAATGCAGCATGGAGTCTGAGTGGATGGATAAGAGGAGGAGGCAACAGGAAGGCTCACGCAGAGACAGGGGATTGGAGGTCACTGAGAAAAGAGCTTTCAATTAAATAAATAATCAGAGTGGAATGAAACTTGAGTTCAGGAGAGAATGCTGAAAGCATGTGAAGTTATGAAAAAAAGAAGCACAACATAACGCAGAGCCAGGAAATAGTGAGATTAGCCACTGACAAAAGATGGAATTGGATTGAGGAGGAAAAACATAGGGGAAACTTTAACAGAGGCTCAGGAATATGTGCTACCAGGGAACACAGAACAAAGGGCATTTATGATGAGAGGGAAACCTTCTTCCAGTGCTGGAACTGGACACAAAGAGTCTTGGCACTTAGGATTACTTATCTGCTATTAATTATTTCTTGAACTATTTTTGAAACCTGTCACCCTATAATAGCTGATCCACAGTGACAATAAGTTTCTACAGTTTACACTTGTGTTGCAAGATTCCATAATGTGGTAGATCTAAAAGTTTTGAACTGCTGGACGATGATTAAGCTGAATATATTAAACTATAAGAAATTACTTTTTTTTTTTCCCTTCTTTTTATATTTTCCTTTAAAACACCCCTGTTTTAATTATATGTTAAGGCTGCAAAGCAGAGACAGGAAATGTCAGAACTAAGGTTGCCTATGCAACAGGATCCAGTATCACAATCCGAATGTATCATGGTCCAGTCTTCAATTAAATAGTCCTTTGTGAATTTTTATTTTTCTTTTAACCTGTAACACCTTGGACAGGTTAATCAAGGAGAGATTGTTATTACTGAAAAAATAAATCCTTGATTTAATTTGTTGCAGAAACAGTAATCCATGAAATGAGCCTAACTAGGCAGAGAATAAGTGAAAAAGAACAGATAATGAAGTGTGGTTTCTTTGTAGTTTGGGGTAAGTCCAGTGGAACAAACTTATGAAAAATTAGGTCATCTTAATCTGTCTGTGACTCTGTTTCCCATCTTTCAAACTGGAATACTCAAAACTTCACTTCCTTGCAGGAATGCTCTGAACATAAAGTAATTAGTGTTTCCAAAGATTTCAGGTACAGCACTGACTAATGTAATAGAATGGCCTCCCAAGAAATTAGAAGCCTGTCTTTGCAGGGAACAAAATAACAAAATGGGTGGATTATAACAAAATGACATAATGACTGGATTCTTACTAAATGAATTATGTCAAATGGAGCTTCGAGTAAGGCGTACGTTGTATGGGAAGGAAAGCAAGACTCTGGAATAACAAACCTCGTAACATGTACCCACTTTCCAGGCAATGTTTAATCTGGTTTCCAACATCTGAGTTACCAACTTTGCAGACATAACTTGCTTTAAATATAAAAGGTTTTGTTTATATACATGTGTTTGTCTTTCATAAGAACTTATGGTCTCTTTTGTACTTGTTTATACATTCAGCACATTAAAAGCTTGTTGGCTTTTTATTCTGTTGTTACAGCCTCCTTGTGGCATACTAGTAACAACTCTTTAGGAGTTAGAAAATGTAGTTAAATAACACACAGAATATGTCAAACGATATGGTTAAGATGATTGACTTCGAAATGCAGAATAAAGGCAGTTGAGAGTGATTACTGCAGCTAATCATTTTAGACTTGCCTCTGAAAAATGCACCTTCATTTACAATTGAAAACAAATGCTATTTTTACTGTTTAGTATTCATGTAGGTAGATTTAGCCTCATTTCTACAGAAGACGTTGCAACACAAATACTATCTTAAAAATTTGCTCTTTACTAATATCTTGGTGTTTGCAATATTTATATATTTAGATTCACAGGGGAAGTAATATGGCTCTCTTAAGTATTTCACATATAAATCTACTCAGCAGATTTGTTTTATTAAAATGCAAATAATGGAATACGGTAAATGAAAAATCCAAGAAGGGAATAAAGAGTTTATTTATCGTTAATGCTTGGAGCAGCTTATTGAAACACACCTTTCAGTAACTGCCACTGAATATTAGCTATGAAATTCTCATCATGCCTTGAATGTTACCCATTAGGTTTATCCATTTGTATAGTTAGAAGCCTCAAAATGTTTTAAATCTACCTTTAAACACAGTTATCTCAAATCTAACTATACATCTTCACCAAAACTGCATTCAGCATGTCTGAGATTCAACCCAATATTGCTTCAAATCAATTATTCTTTAATTGCTCTGTATAAACAGAAATGACCTATTAGTTTAAAGAAAATCTATCAGCACAGAACGCATTCTCCCTTATAAACAAGCAGGATGAACTTGACCTTGTTTGAACTTGTTTTGATGTGGCCCAGATGGTAGGCTACATGCTTGAATAGCAGTCTAAAGCTGAGGAAAAACTCATATAGCAAGATCTAGATTTATAGCCTTCTGCAAATTCCTACCTTGTATTGTCCTTTCAGCATCTGTTCTGCCCCCGCTGCGGTCAGCTTCTATCTCTGGGGTCAGAGAGTCTAGAAACACAGAAAGGTAAGACTGACACATATTTCATTTGATTCTTATAGCCTTTTTACAACCTGTTACTCCAATGCTGAATTACAATACAATCAACCTTTGTCAGTTTTTTTAATGTTGAACAATGACTGGAGGCCAGGACAATTTTTTGTGAGTCTAGGAAGATTAATGAGCAATAGATTTTTCAAGCATAAAGCAGGGAAGAAAAAGAAGAGAAAAAAAATTGACTTCTCAAGCTAATAATATAAAATTGTCCTAGTTTGAACATCTCTCCAGCGAGTTTATTTGCACATACTATATAAAGTAACAAAACAAGGCATCACTTCAATGGAAAAAAAAAAAAAAAATTCCTTTCCATCATGTTATAAATTTTCGATGTAACAAGCTTCTTTTGCACTTAAATCAAAGTTCATGACAGAGACGTCTTACCATTTAGGACCCTAAGACTCTCCGTTGAAGCTGCCTGTTTCAGTGTCTGTTCTGCTTGCTCTCGTCGTTTAGTCTCAAATTCAAGTGCTTCCTGCAATTTCCTCTTTGCCTTCTTTTCCTTCTTTAGTCTTTTCTGAATTATTGCTAGGAAAAAAGAAAATCAGTGTACTCAGATTTAGATCTGAAACTTAGCTACACAATCACCTATTCAGAGTCACCAAAAATGCTACACTTGCAAGACATCAGATAAATTGATTAATTAGACATTACTAATTTAAATTACTTGAAATTTGCTGGAATTACACTAGGGTATTCCATGAGCTACTGCTCCATATCATAGTACTGAAAACTGAAAGTGATATTCAGCTACAGCATTTATTTTTTAATAAACACACGAGAATCTGTGAATGTCCAAACCAGAAAACCTTAGAACCAGCAATAAAATGTACTATTTGCATCATCTGATGTAAATATGTCTCTGCCTCTGGAGATGAGGTGGAGTTTTCTTGAGATTAAGTCCAAGATTTTGTGATTGCCCACTGCACACAGTTAATAACACACACAGCAATGAAGTTCTTCCCTGTCTGCAGCTTCTCTCCCACAAGAGGGAGATCCAGCTGCTTGGGTGCCCGGGCTGCAAAGGCGCTGAACCACCACCCTGCTGTGATTCTCACTGCTCAGGGGAAGGTCCTGAACTTTCTTCCCTCCAAGATGATGCTTCCTGCAGTGCCTCTGACCTCTTAGTGCCCAGTCTCTTCCCTATATTTATTTCTTACCTACATCTCCCTTTGCCTTACACATTTCTCTTCCTTGCTGTCTGTCGGCTCCTGTCCCATGAACCACATAACCTTGAAGAGTTCATATCAAATCCTTTATGGTGCTGGATCCTCCAGCCACATAAATATTCTTTGCTTTTTCAAATGTGTGTGAAAATACCGGGAAAGGAAGGAGCATTTTTAAATTAATAAGCATTAGAAGGCTCTAATTTAGCAAAATGTTTGCCTTGTTCCTCTTCAGTTAAAATTTCTCAAGGAAAAGGGTAGCAAGATCAGGATGAAACTTCATGACAGTTTTATTTTCTATGTAACCAGTGACATACATACACAAAATTAAGACTTCCATAATCCCTAACTGAAGAACATATGACAGGTCACATTCTTGATGGAAAAGGATATATGAACAAATTTTTCTACTTAATAAAAGCCAAAGTGAGCCTCTAAAGAAATTGTATTAAATTGTAGAGCATATCATTATCTCCTCCATCACACCCCAGTCCTTTTTATCTAGCACATTTAGGGTTTTCAGGGATGTGTATGTAAGAAGCTTATTTCTCAAAAGATCTTCCTGGATAACTCTTTCCTGAAGACTTTTATCTTTACACAAACTGAAAAATAATTCACTAAGCTACTCACTGAAAGAATTATCCTTACCAGAAACAGAAGCTAGGTGACACTAGGTTTAACTGCCAAGGTCTATCTAGTCCTGTATCTCACTCCAAATTAATTCTAGGGACATGCCCAGGGGTGAATGCTGGAAAAGGCAAAAATGCACTTCCACCAGTTCATACTGCCCATTTCCAGTAGTCTCTGATCGTGGTGGTATCTTTCATGAAATGCAAATAATGAAACTTTAAAAGGGAATCATCATTGCTATTATAATTTAATTTAAATGCTGAGAATAATCCATTTTTAGCTGATCTTTGATGTTTTTTGTGTTGCTATACAGAACTGTTTAGACACAAAATGAATATAAGCATATATCCAGTAGGCAGAATAGCTGTATCATTTCCATCCCAGACTTTAGAATTTTGTCTTTTTTTTAATTTTATATAGCACCAACTACTTTACAAGCTAAGCAGCTTAAACTATCAAAGAACGTGTAGTATCTATACAAAGGCTAAATTAAATGCATTTTGAATCATTGCATGGTGTAAATGTTTTCATTATAAGTACTTCGAAAGTGATTGCAATAAATGAGAAGGAATGAGAAGGAAACATATGCTGCTTTCTGAATTAAAATGTCATCATGGCTGACACATTGTAGATGTGACTACAGCAATCAGAGCCAGAATTAGCAATCCCTTACTGTGTAGCTGCTCACAGAAGAGATATTATCCTACTTTCACCATTAGATGACACACACATCCTACAACCTTAGGAATTACTAATTGGAATATTTACAAAGAAGGAGGGAAGCAGCACAGTAAATAATCAGCTCTGAAGAACATACAGAGCAGTAGCAGTGAATTTTATACTAAAAAAAAAAAAAAAAGCAAAGGCAAAACTATTCAGATGAAGCAACTAAAGAAAAAGATGTTTGACTTTGACATGATGAGCCAAAGATAAATGTTTCCTAATGCTGAAGATCCCATTCACCTAATGGATTTTGACCTGTATGTGACACAGTAACTTGTGCTTCTATACTGTAGCTTTTAACTGCATTTAATTTTTTTTCACCTGGTATCTTCTACCAGGGATGTGATATATTTCTCATGCTTCCATTAAAGACACGTGAGATTTTCTTTAAAATATGACACTCGCTATCTGGAAAACTAATACCATGTAAAGCCTCCTATTTATTTTTCTACCTTTAATTGAAGAATAAATTCTCACAATGATTACAATTTGGCCTTATTCGTCTCTTCCCTACTTGTACCCGTTCATTTAAAAAATAAACTGTTACATTGTGTTCTTTTTCACAGAAGTATCTACTAACAGAGATTTATATTTGCTTTGCTGCATACCACCACAAAGTGTTCAAATCTGTTCCTCTGGTCTGACTCTTTCACCAGTGCAATATCATCATGTATATAAAAGTAGGTAATGTATCACACTGAAAATAACATCATAAAGTATTTCAGTACCCTGAACGAAACAAGGGACTATGCCATGCACTTTCCTGATACAAAACTCTGAGTCAAGTTAAACTTGCTTAATTATAACTGCTCAAAACATGTATTTCTAGTCCAGCCTGGTCAATTATATTCCCTCTGGAGTTAACAGGAAGATAAAGAAGTCTTTGCGGTGTAATTGACGCCACCTACATGTCTGACAACAGGACATACAAATCTCTTTATTGACCAGGAAAGGAACTTACATTAACTCAGATAAGGTGCTTAACTTTTAAGGTGGTGAAACTCAAATATGGTCAAATGGGTTCCCCTCCCACCTCACTTTGCATGTGATTGTTCAAGTCTAAAACAAGTATCTGAGCAATTGTAAGACACAGAAGTCAAAGGATGTGAACAATAACCAAGCTCTTTTACAAAACTACTTTAATTGTGCAAAATAGTGTGGTAGTGCACAAAATGACAACGCGTGGCACAGCCGTGATAGTCGTTACTGGTTAACTGCATTCTCAGAAGTTAAAACCAGGGAATTAATGATGTGACAGTCTTACCCTGTAATGGGTCAAGGCATGAGTAAGGATTACATTGTGAGCTTACTGCCAGCATGATAGTTAAAAGTATAATAATAGAGGTTGTGAATCCAAGTGTTCCTGGGAATCTCTGTTTAGCTAGTTCCCAGTAAATTAAACTAGACAAGAAGACAGTTGTAACTCTAGCTCTGCAAAGATACGTATCTGGCTTGTCATGGTCTGTGTTAAACAGCAAGTCAGCCCCAGAGGTTAACTGTCCCTTGCAAAGTAATCAGACACTATGAAAGCACAGGACATATATAGACAGAAAAATGGACCCATAAAGAAAGATGGGAGCCTGTTCATAATGCAAATAGTCAATGCAAATTACTGCAAACTACTTTACCTTGACTATCAATTACATTATTTAAAAATCCTTAATATGCACATACTTTACAATGGGCTGAAGTTTAGGTTTGAAATGCTACAAATGGCTTCTGCCTTATCAACAAGAACCTTAAATGTGCTACAAATATGTGTTTGATATACCATGCATTATTACTATTAAATTTATATTGCTTACATACAGTTTGCCTAAATATGTAATATATGACCCTAGCACATAAGAACAATGACAAGAGTTCCTAGAACTTTACAATTTTTCACAAATTCTTAAATTTGATACAAATTGTCTTTGTATTGAGGAGCGATCCCTATTCATAATGATCACAACCTGCCAAAGTCCCTGACAACACCAATGGTGTTTATAATTGTATTGTGTATTACTCATGTAATGAATAATAATCAGGGAAAACATGAACAAAAAAGACGATTCCTATTCTAAATCTCATGAAGATCCTATGCAGAATCAGGGAGGTTGTAACACTTCCTGTCATGTAGTCAGCCTGGACATAATATGAGGTGAGAAAGAAAAGTTCTGATCAAACACAGATGTTCAAAAAAAAATTAGTTTTCCTAAGGAAATAAATTACAAGGTGTTTATGTCTGTTTAATTATGATACCTCTGTTCTTCTGCTCCACAGCCAACTGTTTTTCAAGTGTTTCCCTCAGTTCCCGTTCCCTGAAGAGTTCCATCTTCAGCTCTGTCTTTTCCAGCTGGACTTGTTTCTCTTGAGCTCTGGCATTGTCTATAGCAACCTTTAGTAGACCCTGTTCAAAGATAAAGTTGGATAATGTCCAAAGAATGTTTGAACAATTGACATAGTAAGTAACTTATTTTATTTTTCCTTGATTTGCCATGGGAGACTTTGCAAGTGAAATAATCCTGTAACTGGGTCAAAGTCTCCCAATTATCAACAGCAATTTTTTATTGGAATTAATTTTAACAGGTGGACAAAAATCTATAAAATGCTGAAAGTAAAATTTTCCCAGAAAACATAAACTCTTCTTTAATTATGTATACAACTAATGTGAAAAATTGACACAGGGAATGATTCTTTGTAAGTGACAAAATAAACAAGCCTACATCAAGCATTTTCCAGTGATCAAAAGTCTGTCCTACTGAAAAAGACTGAAAGTCTCACAATCACATCATCCACAGAACAGCAAACTCAAATCTCTAGCACGACTCACGCCAATAGAAATTACCAAAGGGTCAAAGTCTCCTTTAAAGGTTTGCCATTTTGCTTCTCATTGTTGTTTATCAGCATTATTTTCAAATATTTTCGTATTTCATGATGTTTCCAACAAAGACAGAATGGTTGGGATGCTAAAGAGGACATTCGCAATGCAGAAAGCTATCTCTGTTTTTAAAAGTCTGTTCCCTGATCGTGTACAATCGTTATCTCACAGCAGAGAACAAAATGCAATCATTTCTTAATTTCCTGATCTGGGATGGTTGAAATAAACCCTACTTTTTTTTTTTTGTTTGTTTGTTTTGTTGTTACTGTATCAGGAAATAATGATTCAGCCTATTCAAAACACCTCTTGGAAACTCCACAATTCTTTCTTTTTTGGAAGGAAAAGGAAAGAAACATGAAGATTCCAGCGCAGCTAATAATTGGGTAGCTAGGACTCAGAATCACAGAATCACAGAATTAACCAGCTTGGAAAAGACCTTCGAGATCATCAAGTCCAACCTGATAACCCAACGCCATCTAATCAACTAAACCATGGCACTAAGTGCCTCATCCAGTCTCTTCTTAAACACTTCCAGGGACCACTTCCACTTCATCACCTCCCTGGGCAGGCCATTCCAATGGCCAATCACTCCTTCTGCAAAGAACTTCTAATATCCAGACTAAACCTCCCCTGGCACAGCTTGAAACTGTGTCCCCTTGCTCTGTCACTGGTTGCCTGGGAGAAGAGACCGACCTCCACCTGGCTACAACCTCCTTTCAGGTAGTTGTAGACAGCCATAATGTCTCCCCTGAGCCTCCTCTTCTCCAGGCTAAACACCAGCTCCCTCAGACTAAGATGGGGCATGATAAGGAGGAGAAACAGAATTGAAATACATGAACATGGAAAGAGGAAAGTTTTTCTTTTCCATTTTCCAGAAGCCTGACCACAAAGCTCTTAGGTCTACACCTGAATTTCTCATCTTGAAGCTATCATAATAGATAACGAAACATGGATGTGCATATATGAACCTCCACGGATATGAACCTAACTCTTCTGTATCCTAAGCAACTTTCTGTATCATAGGCAAGTCTCCTGACAACTTAGCAGTACAGATAATTTGACCCAACAGAGATTTAATTATTGATATAAAGCAAAACAATGCCAACAAGAGAGACTGAAGAGTACTTCCCAATAGGTCTGCTAGACTAACAGATAAAAAGTTCACACTCAAGACCTGGCTTCAGAACAGGCACATTGCAAACATGAAATCACGTACCTCAGCTGCCAAGTAAGCTTTCTCACCCCTCAGGCACACATCCTATACTGGATTCTGGGTTGTCTGTTCTCCCACTAAAATTCTTTAAGTATCTCCAAAAAAATGAATGGCAAAAGAAGACAGCCTGATGGTATTACAAAAAATGGAACAAGGATTTTTCATTATGTTAGTCTGCACATTTATCCCACCAGTTTTCCCCATGTCAATGCCTGCTTTGAAATTTGTGTCCTTCACAGTCCTCTTTAAGCCTGTTATTTTCAGTACCCCTCATTCTTAACTAAATTGTTGCCTCGAGTGCTGTCTCATTTAGAGCTTTATGCTTTGCAGCTCTATTACGCTTCAATCTATTAAAATCCACAGGAGCTGAAAGAACTCAGCACCTTCCGACTGCAAGGCCAGATAGTTATCAAAATTGTATACACTACGTAAGTATAGAATCACATTTGAAAAAGGTAACAATGGTTAACACAACAAATGTGCTTACAAATATGTCTAAATTTTTAGCTGTTTTCTTTGAAAAAAAAAAAATGCTATTTAAAAATATTTTGTGCTGAATGTTAAACCCAGATAACTATTAAAGAAACCACATAAAGTTAAACACAAAGCTCTACAGGCGCGAGCAAGGTAAAATACAATTTGAAATATCTGTAAAGCCTCTCCAATCTACGTTTTTAAAAAAAGCTTAGTAACTACTTGAATTCTATTTCCTTTCCCCAACCTATTTTCCTTCTAATTACAATCATCATAAACTATGTTTTCTATGTGGGATGTATTTGACATAGTAAGAAATTGAAGTCAAAGTTGCATATCAATATATGTTTCTGTCTTACGCTTAAACTGTAGAATATTTTAATCTCCTCCAATTCATCACTTAGTGGAACACGTGATTCATCAATATAATTAATAATCCACAGATGAAATTAAATTACATTAAAAGTACTTGTTGATGAAAAGTGCACTGTCAAATAAGTTTAAAGCTGAAAACACCCTCATCCCAAATTCTTACAATCCATCTTGTTTACAATAAAACCAAATTGCTAAAAACAACTGCCATCTTTGCTCAGTTCAGCTACATTCATCTACATGTTTCTTCTTCATCAGGAACAAACAATTAGTAACAAATGAAAGAGATCATTACATCAAGTGCCCTTTTAGATCACCCCAATTAAAACTTTAGTTTAGCTGTATTTTAATTCTAAGATACCAAATTCTAATTTTCTGCTCTGATTGCTCTTGTTGACTTATCTTTGAAATATGTACTCTCGGTGCAAAGCCTGGAGATTATTTAGCAAGATGCCAATGCTGGCACCACTTAATGTGTTGATTGGTTGTATTATCAGTAGCAGTTTAAAATAAATAACTATTAAACTGTTATTGTCCTTGGCTGACAAAACACAATATTTTGGTGTTCTTTAAATATGAAACAATCATTATGAATAAACATGGAGAATAATGCCAGAGTGTAACACTGATGTGTGTAATTTTATATTGAGAATTGCTGCGAAGTATGAAGCTGCTAAAAGCGTATTACATTTTCTACTGAATTTCTACAACAGAATTCCTCCTCCAGCCTTTTCTTTTTTCATTCGTGCTGCTAACGTAGCTAATGGTAATACATTACCTATTGCTGCTGATTATGTCTGAAAAATATTAGCTTTTTGGAGCCAAGACCCACTAGGGACTACTTATAAGCTACACAAAATTAAGTTTCATTTTTAGAAGTTAAATCAGTGCACATCAGTAGGCGTCCAATGTGAAAAAAAATCTGCACTAGAGCCAAACTGATGCATATGCAAAAGTGCTGCTGCTGCCAATGACAGCTCTAATACAAACATACTGGAAACATTCAATATCTCCATGTATTCATTGAGGAAGGGGGTGAGAAAAACAACTAAAAAGTATAGCATCTAAAAATCATCAGTGGCCCTTGGAACAGGAATAGCAATTTCAGAGTTGCACAAAATTCTATTAATTCTCCCAGTGGATCGGCTGTAAAAGATTATACAAAATACAGTATGTCCAACTTGTATTTGCTATGGCTAATCCTCTAACCTGATATTAAATCAATATGCTGCCAATGACAATGGGAAATACACTGCAACACAGGACATTAACAAAAAGAAAATATTTCCCTTTAGGGAAGGTCAGATGTTATAGAGGCAGGGTAATGATAATTGTAGTGAACATGCTCAGGTTCCAGATTTGATTTTAATACAGTATGGCTCTACTTGGAGCCAGGATTTAACATGGCATGCCATTCTTCCCCTCTGTGACACTGTTCAATTTTTATTTCAACATCATGTCAAATATGGATATTTTTCTCTTGGAGATTTATAAATCCTTCTGATTTGTTTAATTGTTTTCAAATTTTTCCAATGATAAATTCTTGAGAAATGTCCCATGCAAAAGCCTAACTTGATATATGGCTGATGATTCTTCCCATTCTCTAACTGAAGCACCCTCATGTTAGGGCAGTCTAATAATCCTATAGACATTAAATGTATTTCAAACTTCAGCCTTAAAGCCAGTATTAACCATCATCATTTTAGAAAAAAAATGCAAATAATGTGTGGCCTATTTTGAAAGTAGTGAAGGTAAAGGCTATACAGAAGTTCTTTTGCTTTCTATGCCTATGGTAGGGGTTTGGAACCAGATGATCTTTGAGGTCCCTTCCAACCTTACCATTCTGATTCTATGATTCTAGTTACATCTACAGTGTGTTCCAGCTCATGTAATTTAATTAGCTATAGAGTTATATGTGATGTCAAAATGGTCTTACTGATTAGTCTGGTGGTCTGTCTAGAAGACCATACCCTGTTCCCATAATGGCCCAGAATGCATGAAAAAGTAGAACAAGGCATGCACACACTGAAGCTTTCCTAGTCAAACCTTACCATTTTCAGGACATTTGTATGTCAGGGGCTTTCTTTTGCAACATGAGCTCTTCATGGTAAAAACCCTTTCGAATACCATTGCTTCTCTTCTAAATAGGAAATTAATTATATGTACCTTGTATGTTCTCATTGAAACTATCTAGTCAAAGGTTCATTTAAAAATATCAACATATACATTTTTAGTTAACTTTACAGGTTAATTTCTGAATATTTGCTATATGTAACTGACTACTGACATAATAACATCAGAAAGACAGGATAACACAGCTCGACTATCTCTGCAGATGACTCTAGGAAGACATCTTTATAATAGCTGAAAATATAATTTTTCCAGCACAGGAAAAGGTATATTGCACAAGTCTAAACAAAGTTTTTTTCCATTAATACTTTCTGTGAAAAATAGAGTCATGGCCTTGGATTTTAGAAGACAACAAATAAAATAACATGAAGTAAATCTGTGATTTTTACTTTATCTAGTGTTTGTAATATTTTTCTCCTGTGTATTTAGTCTGAGATGGTAACAGTGCCGAAGACTCACAGCAATAAAGCCAGTAGTTTGCATTGTTTTCATAGGGGAATTTAGTTTGTAATCACACATTTCTTTTATTAGTATCAATGGGATACTTGCAACTTACTTTACATATCTCTTTAAAAATACTTAGCAACAAGACTGTGTCAATACAACACAGTCTTGGTAGAAAAATATAGCTATCAGGGTGCAACTAATTAATCCCTTCGATATTAATGGAAATTCAGCTCAGGGACAGTAAAGATTCAGACTCTAAAAGCTAAAAAAAAACAAAACCCAAAACTATTACTATTACCCAACAATATTACAGTACCATGAAAGGCTGTGGCTGTAACATACTTTGGCATAATTGGGCCATAACTCAAAAAAGAGACCTTCTCACTAGAACCCACATAGCATTTTGCTGTTACCCACCTACCATCACCCTTCATTCTCCCTGCACATAGGCTTCCAGCACTTAATCTGGAAGAAATCAACAAATATACATAGGGAAGGAACAGATATATTGTTTAATTTTAGCTCTCTGGGGAAATTTATTTTCTCTTTCAGATGTGCAGATACACGTATGAATAAGAAAATATGTTCCTGACTTAATTATTTTATGCGTGTATTTGTTTAATTATATTTTATTATAGTTTATTATTTGTATTCCAGCAGTCCCAGAGAAGAAATAAACATTGGCTGTTCTAGGTACTGTATGTTGTTATTATCTCCTTAAATTTATAAAGAATTAAACATACTTTTCACAGTATCA
>WBNM01014499.1:0-23310 GCA_013399055.1 Ramphastos sulfuratus | reverse complement strand
TGTCTCTCCTGAAGAGCCTGTCCATATGAACTTCAGTGACAGGAAATGAGGAATCCCTGGATCCTGGAGTCTACAGAATTCAACCAGTAACACCATTAATGCTTCCCACGTCTCATGGGTATCTGAGTGCCCTGTAACCTGTAACTGTATTTTATAATTTATCTGTAATCACAAAAGCAAGAGCACTGTGTGCACGGGGAGCTGTAAGGCAATTCTGCTCCTTCCAGGCAGCCTTTTCCACATCACAGCAAAATGGACAAGTGCTACAGGACTAAATTAGCCTGTGCTGATACTAATACAGACTCCCAATGAAGGCAAAGAACAAACAGAGGGGAAACGAGGGAAGAGTGAGATGTGAGTGTGGAAGCAAAGGAAGTTCTTTCTAGGTGACTAAGAAAGTGGGAAGAATGGACATGAAAGAGACAGTAAGAAAGGCCTTGGAAGATGAATAGTACTCCTCAAAGATGAGGAGACAGATAAAGGCAAGATGGTAAAACTTAGAAGACTAATAGGGCAAAGAACAGGAAGAGGAAAAATATGGCTAAGTTGTTTTCAGCATATGCTTGATGTAAATGCAGAATGTGCAGCCTTTCTGCTGTTTTCTGGGTGTGCTTCAGTGTCTGCTGACCTGGCCTTGTCTCCTACAGCTTTTTTCTTCCAAGGGTTATGCCCCAGGGCACAGAGGGAAACAGCACTCTGGGGCTACCAAGTTTGCCCAGGGTGCTTCCTGCAGCAGAAGCAGACAAGTACACAGAGAAACACTCTGGGGAATAAGCTGTGCCCTCTGCCAGTTTCTCTGATGAATTCCATCCAGCCAAAGATACAAGTGTCCATTCAATAGCAGAACACAGGGCACCAGAGGACTAATTAAGCAGTTTGGATAATTTTAAGTAAGGTCAATTTTAGAAGGAAATGAAATTTTTTCACATCCTGTGCTAAGACATAAAAAACCCACCTCATTTCTCCCCACTTCCAATCTCTTCTTGTCTTCTCTGTACTCTTCCTATGCCCTTTGCCTTTGCTTACACTGAAGGTATTCCTAACACCTAATGATGTCGGCTAGCAGTGGAGGAGACCACATCACCAACCTACCACCATGTTACATTTTTCTCAGAGATTCTTTTAAATGCCTTTGGCAGGACATGAGAGAATCAGGAAAAAAGAGAGAGAAGAGGCTAGCACTCTCACCTACAACCAGTGCTGAACACAGCACTGTCTCCTGACCAAATTGCAACTCCATGTGTTCTACTCGGCCAACAACGCTGGGGATGGTAAGAGAGAGGTCTCCACAGTCCATGGCAGATACTTCTTCCAGCCTGTGGGACACAACAGACATTATTGCCTCAAGTGGAGGAAGAGGAAAAAAACCAGGACTTTTCACTGATGGCAGTACTCCTTGGTCTCAGTGGGAACAGACACACAAGAGGAAGGATCTGTTTCATGTAGCAGGTCCACAGGCAAAACTATAAGGTGCTGTCCATTCGGGTTCCTCATCACTGAGGCTAAACACTGACCAGGCAGCTTCACCCTGCAATACACACAGATAGAACCACACAGCTGTCTCCTCACTCGGGGCCTGCACACAACCTTAGCAGCGCTTCTGATGCCTTGCCTTGTCACCTGCTCTCTTCAGCTCCTCCTAAAGAGCCATGGGTACATGCAAAGCTGCTAGCAATTACCATTGCGGCTGGGAACCCAAACTGCATAGGCTCTTGCAATAGGTTTTTATTTTAGCCGCTCCTTCTTTTCTCCTGTGCAAAGACTTACCCCAGCTGCTTTAAACAGCTCCTGGAGATGAGATTTGGTGGACATCCAGTGTTAACAGTCACTTTCAATACTTGACCTTGGCACTACAAAAAATAACAACAGATAATTACTGTGGTCTCAAAACTGACATACCAACTCCTCAAGCAGTGCAACAGTTCCTCAGATCTTCCTCAGCAACACCGCCAAAGATGTGGTGGTTTAGGCCCTACTTATAACACAGAAGACTCATCCAAGACAACGGTGATCTATCCACTGCTCTGCAAACCTCTGCCAAAGGTTTCTTTTGACATTTGTCTTTTTTAATTTGCATTTGATTGCCCAGACACTTATCTGTTCTTAGTGACTTTTAACATGTCAGTATTTCATGGCAATATTCATCAAGAGATGCATAACTAGTGAATTTGTTCAGAAACCCCATACCAACTTTATTAGCAGAGCAATAACTTCTAAAGGAATGTAAGCCACTCAGAAGCAGTGAGCTCTACCATTATGCTCATTTCTGACAAGCTGTAAACACCTTAAGAAGATTAGTAGAACTATCAAGGACTCAGTGCATCACCATCACAGTCAAGGAAAATCTCCATTTCCTGATTTCTTAGCTAAATCTGTTTTTTATTATTATTACATGGGTTAATCATCACAGGGAGCCACATTCAGTGGAGCCAGACTCTTCTCAATGGTGTCCAGCAACAGGACAACGGGCAAATGCACACACAGCGGAACACAAGAGGTTCCACATAAACATCAGGGAAAACTTCTTCACTTTGAGGGTGGCAGAGCACTGGAATAGGCTGCCTAGAAAGGCTGTGGAATTTCCATCTCTGGAGCATTCCAAACCCTCCTGGACATGTTCCTGGATGATTTTCTCCAGGTGACCCTGCTCTGAAGAGGTTGGACTAGATGATCTTCAGAGGTCACTTCCAATCCCTACTTCCATGATCCAGTTATCTCCAAGATTTCATTTTCCAAAATATGTTATTTATGATTTATTATAAAGAGAAAAAAAACCCCACCACCTCCTGTGAAAAATACTGGATTGCTGCAAGCAGACGCAACATCAACAGTAGCTTCAGTGCTAATAGCGCTCAAGGCAACTTCAGAGAGTGCATGCTGGAAACTTCAAGTCTTTTGGTCTCAAAGTTTCTCCTCTGGTCTATAATGCGTTAGTGTAAAGAATGTCTTCATTCTGTACATTTGGATATACCATTTTCCATGAACAGCCATTCAGCTGAGAAATTCTCAAGAACTGGAAGACTGAAGCTAGGGAACTCAACCTATAATGCTTTACGGAGTTCACCAAGAATCGTGTAACATTCGTATATGTATAGATGATGTATATTTAAATAACATCAGTGGTTTTAGAAGGAAGTGCATTCACTCTGTGTGACCTCATCCAGGAACAAGGAGAGCAATGTTCAAGTATCTACACAGAAAATATGCACAGATGTCTATTTTCAACAGCTCCTGATGTGGTTATTATGCTGTTTTTTCTTTAAGGTAAAAAATCACATCTTTGTGAATAAGAATTGTGTCTAGTTAGTTAACAGTCCTGTGTGACTGCAAACACTTATGACTTCTTACAACACCCAAGTAAGGCCTATCATGCTGTATACTTTAAGAAAGCCAAAGCTAAGACTAATGACAAATCTGCCAGCACTGTGCATTCCCTATTTTATTGTCTCAGTCACACAGACATCTACATTCAATGCAAGGCAGCTCTTTGGAACACAGCATGTAAATTGCCACAGAACTTCAAAGTCATAGATTGGGAGAATACAAAATTTAACTGACCCGATACCAGCTGGAGGATTCATGAAACAGTCAGACCACAGAGGAACCAGCCCCAAAAGCCCTCACTGCAGCTCTTTGCACAGTCAAACAGGAATATTAAACAAGCAGCCTCATTTCACTGCCAAGCACCTTTGAACTGAGGTCCCATGGTACTGCGGATCACATATGACAGAGTTGATAGGAGACCAAGCTAAGCAAGCCCGGTCCCAGAATTCACATCCATTCTCTCTGGTCACACGTCTGGCATAAATCTGCTTTAAACAAGTACAGATGCGTGCTGGAGCCTCACAGATAGGAAAGAGCTGCAAAGCACTCTGCTTAGATGCTCCTGACTTTGGCAATACTTCTGCTTGCTCCAGGCTCCAGGCTGCCTGGCATGTCGAGTTTAAACATTCAGGACTAAGAGTAGCGACTGCCCACAGAGGTTCCCAAAACCAGTCAGAGAGATCCTGCTCTACCTCATGACAACAGCTGCTTGTGGCAAAAGCTGGTACTACAAAGTCCAAGCTTCTGGAGATAAAACAGATGAAAGAACAGTCCATTATCCTTGCTCATGGCAGAAGAGTTGGAACTAGGTAATTTTAAAGGTCCTTCTAAATGAAACCATTCTATGACAAAGCACTTCCTCTTTTGCTTTTGGAGCTGTCTGTGCTGTCTGGCTTTCACTTCCCTCCCAGGAAGAATTGTGGCCAGACTAAGCAGAGAGGAAAGATGCAGCACAATGTGCAGATGCATTCTAAACATCTAACTCTTCATCCTCTGTGACTCCTGACTACCTAAGTGGGTATTATCCATGAGTGTCAGGTCAGGTATACATGTGCTCAAATAGCAATCTACCAGAGTGTCTAGGTGAATCAGCTCATAAACATGGATTCTACTGGAAGAGAGTTAACCATCCCTTTGGCTCACAGAAGCCACCTGTTCATTGCCTAGCTGCAGAAAAGTCATTGTATCACCTCTTCAGAAATAGAAGACCTGGGGTGTAGAGAGCAATTGCTAAGGAATTGCTTTAGAAGCAGGCAAACCTCAGATGTTTCAGATGAACTTTTTTGGGATACAAGAAGACAGTGATTATTCTGAAGAAAACATTTCATCCCATTCAGTGGCAAACAGCCCTGCACAGCGATCAGGTCCAGCAGCCTCACAAAAGCTACCTAGTTTCCAAGTATACCACTAACCATTTTCCCAGAGAACTGACCAGGAGCAAGAGGAAAGTCCTTGGTGCAACCTACCACAAATACAACGCAGATTAGGTGAAGAGTACACGGGCAGCATAGGCACTATAAGCCTTCACGAAAACAGGACTTTTAATCACATTATCCATTTTCATCTCTGTCCCAGAATTTTCAATCTATTACTACCAGATATTATTAGTTAGCGTGACACCGTGCCCAGACTGCACATCGCAAGATGTCCTGCCTGCACATGACAGCCTGCTGCCTAGAGAGCCAGGACCAGGTCAGAGATCATCTGCCTCCATTCTGAAGCGTCCAGGAGCCTGAGGAAGCTCCAAAGCCTCTAGGAGCTTTCATCCTGGCAGCAGCCCCGCCACGTGCTTTGGGTATTGTCCCATAATATTTATGTGAGTAAATACCAAAAGCCTCTTGTAATTATTCATTGCCTTCTGCCATAAGCAGAAAGTTGCTCCTTGCATCCATCTAGTGAGCAAGCGGCGTACTGGCCGCAAGCGGTACACTGACCACAAAGCCTTCTCTGTCAGTTTAAATCGAGTTCAATTAATGTATATATTTAATAGTTATTTCTAGATCCTATTATAATTGCATATAGTTTCCGTAATGTTGCAAAGAGCCTGTTATTATTATTATATGGTGATCGGGGTGATGTGAGTTCTAAATATTTAATATTAATAAACTATATATTAATAATTTTAAAATATCATCTCGCAGTAATTAATTACCCCTTTCCATAACACCTAGTCAAGTTCAGTTACTGGTCAGGTGACACATTTGCTGCTGCTTTGGAATTTTCAGCTTACTTGACTGAGTGCAAATAAGAGCTTTATGCTGGTAGGTTATCTTCTCTTGGGAGCTGCTGTCAGAGAGAGGAGACTTCATGGCAGTCATGTCTAAAAAAACTACACCACAAAGAACACTCCAAATAGTATCAGCTCACCTCTCTGGTTAAAATGAACTGGCAGCCTGAGAGCTATTTCTTGCCACAGATCTGTACTTACAAGCATGGCTTTTTGAAGTTCACAGATGTGGACATGAAAAACAGGGAGACTAAAAAAGAAGAGCTTCCTTTCCTTCAGCATAAGATTACATGTGGCAAACAGCAACTGGCTCTTAAGAAAGATACAAAAAGAGATAAATGCCTGTGCAGAAAGTACTTAGTTCAGAGAGAGTTAAGTGCAATGTTAGACCTATTTCCTTGACTGTGATGTTCATTAACTCTCCTTCGTGATGAAAAATGGAATGTTTGTGGCAGCTGGGGTACAGTCCATGAGAAACACAAAAGGCGAACGAGTAGTGGTCTCTGACACTGAGCTAGCTACTACATCTGGTACCTCTGCATGCCTATCCTTCCTCCACCTACATACCCGGAAAAGCCCTGCCCTTTGTCACCAAGTTTCCTCTTCCAGAACAATACTGACTAGTGATTGAAGAAACACCGTCATTTGCTGAAAAAAATACTCCAGCTATTTGGAGAAATTCTACTTAGAGTCATTCTTCATCCTAGACTGTTTTCCCAAGTTTTGTTATATTAACCTACCTACAGCAGAGTGGAAAACCCAAAGTAATGCCTAAATGCAATGGCAAAGGCTGCGAAAAACAGCCAGAGGGTGACTCGATCTGACCTTGCTACCAGGCTGTGTTTATATGTTTCATTAGTTGTGTGTGAGATCCCAGTAATTCTATTGCCTCAAAACAATGCATGACATACCTGGTCTGAATAGACAAGGTGATGGCTTCGATAGCCTTTAATAGCTCTCCAGGAGAGCTGCTGGCCTGGCAGAACCGCTTGACAATGACAAGAGGTCATTTCTATGGAGGTGGGAAACCGCTGCAACAGCACCATGGGAAGGCCAAAGGCAGACACTGCACTGGAGTGCTCAGCCCTCTGCACACCTCCCTTTGTGATTCAGAGGGACCACCACCACCCACCGCCCGCCCCCCACCTAAAGGACATAAAAGGACCTCAACATCCGGGGTCCACATATTGCATCTACCACAGAAGACCCTGCTCGCATGTATGCCCTCCACTGAAGGACTTGGCTACTCCTGTGAAAATGTCACTGGATCCAAGGAGTGCTGATACCTTTTTTTTTAATTACTTAACTCACTCGCGTATTTTTAACTCGCCTCCTTCCTGTCTTCTGTCTGCTCCAGCACAACCAAGCACCTCTAAGACCTATTACCATGAGTTTTCATTGGCTTTAACTCATCAGCTGTTCGGAGTTGGTTTGCTTTAATTTACTCCAAGAGAATTTTTGAATCTTAGCATGACCTCCCCTGCTGCTCAGGGGCTCAGGACACTGAATCCTTATGGTTGTGTCAGCTGAATTTTGAAAGGTGCATGTATAGAGTTTACACTCTAACATGTGAGTTTACACTCTAAGCTGTCCTTCAGGACTGGTAACTGAAATAAACACAGCTTTAACATAGACTTAATGTACAAGGGCTTTATCTTGATGAGTCTCATACCTGCATATTACTGAACAGCTTAACCATGCAGGCCTCTTCCATGGGACACAGCTTTTTCTCACCTAAAGGGGCCCAGATAGGAGTGTGTTCTGCTATATAGGAAGATATAAGAAGAAAAGTGAGCTAAAAATGATGCTTCCATCAAGAAATGCAATGACAATAATTTAGAGCAGTTGGCCACTTTCTTAGGAGGTCACAGTATCACAGTATCACAGTATAGCAAGGTTGGAAGAGACCTCAAAGATCATCAAGTCCAACCCACTACCACAGACCTCAAGACTAGACCATGGCACCAAGTGCCACGTCCAAACCTGCCTTGAACACCTCCAGGGACGGTGACTCCACCACCTCCCTGGGCAGCCCATTCCAGTGGGGAATGACTCTCTCAGTGAAGAACTTTCTCCTCACCTCGAGCCTAAACCTCCCCGGGCACAGCTTGAGACTGTGTCCTCTTGCTCTGGTGCTGGTTGCCTGAGAGAAGAAAGCAACCTCCTGCTGGCCTTTGATGCCTGAGAGAATCAGACAAGTCCAGATCCAGGAAGTATAAATCAACTAGGGGTACCTGTCTTAAGGTGATAAGGAGACATTCCTTGCTTCTCTGTGCACTTATGAAATACCTCCTATCATGGGAAAGCTGGCCTCCAAAGGAAGGAGAAGTGATTAAGGTAATTTATCTTCAAAGACAGACAACTAGAATGCAGAAGTCTTTCCTCTATCTGTTGGAAAACTGAATCGAAAGTCTAGGACTAGAGTCTATGCAGAAAATCCACACTCTCTGGCTTCTCTCTCTACAGATATTTTTGCAAATAATAACTTAGCCTGGCCCTTGGGAGTGGGGCAGCTGTATCTTATTGAGCATTTGCTATCACAATGAAATCATCAGCAGTGTGTTGTTGTCTTACCTGGCACTGTATTAGCAGAGGCGAAGTCTCTTTTCTCCTGTCCTTTCCCCTTTCAATCCTTTCATCCTGGTCTTTTGCCAGTGGAGATTGAACCCATGCAGACTGGCCCCTGGTCTCACCCCGCAGCTTGTTCAGATTGCCTTCCAAGAGGCGCCGCTGGACCACACTATGTGGCTGCTGTCTCCATCACAAAGAAAGAGAAATTCCAGCTAAGTAGGCAGCTAAGGACATGGATATTTGCTAGCGTGGGGAGATTGCAAACACGTGACCCATCTGATCATCCTGATGAATAAGAGGCTTATCCAAACCCCCTTTCTTTAAATTCCACGACTTTCTGTGTAGACACTGAGGCGATGTTAAAGTGTTGGGATGACTGTAACAAGCAAGTGTGGAATACAGTTGCTGAAGGAGGAAAACATGTTTGATACATGCTCTCCCCACATGTGTCTGCTCTTCCAGCTAAGCGTGTACTTGACAGTCTTGTAGTGTTCAAGTCCTGCAATACCCTACCTGACACCTAACCAGGTACTCTCACACCTTTTCATTTGAGAGGCCACAGGGGATACAGCACATGTGTAATGTACATGTGGTATAAGGAGGCAGGATACCAAAAATTTCAGACGTACAAGCAATTACTTGTAATGAAGCAGGAAGCTTCTCCTGCATAGGAAACTAAAACTTGCTTCCAATGTTTATTTTGTCATCTGTCCCTGCCCCTCTCCATCACAAATGATACTATTTTGACTCCCTTCCTGGTTAGAGGAGTGTCTATGAAGACCTATGCTGTTCACAACTTGAAGGGAGCACCATCAACCCAGACCAGTGGCTGAAGGAACATTATTTCTGTATCATATATTTCATGCTCGTATCTCATTCCTATCTCACTTCATCTGGGCAAAAGAAGGGGAAGGTGTACCAAAAGGGAAGAAAACCTGTGAAAAACTTCTTGGCCAGATGTTGCATACACACACAGGGAAGTGTTGCTTTGGAGAGAAAGTTCCCCTAGTTTTTGCCTGTTCCCCTAGTATTTGCCTAGTGTTGATCCAGCGCCTCCAGTCCCTGCACAGCAACTGAATCTAGAATGGGCAGCATCAATGAAGTAGACCTGTCAGGGGTAGCTTTGTCCTTTCTCTTTGTACTCAGCCCATGGCCCTTCTCCAGGACAGCAGCTGCTCAGAGCTGACAACAGTGCTTCCAGTAACAACCTCTCATATGAAGAAAGGCAATTAATCTAAAGGGGCTATTGTGTTACAGCATAAACTGTTGCTTTTATCTTTCTTGAAAACAATTTTAAGAAATCAGCTTCTTGGCAATGCAGCAGTTTGATCCTATCAATGTGCATGCCATTCAATGCCACTGTGATGGTTTGGGAGTTCCCCGCCCCCTCACACTTTGTAAAATGACCCAGACTAGAACTCAGCCGGCTGGAAATTAAGGAATTAAGCTACATTTACAGCTTAGCACAATGTACAAGCAGATATATACACTATATACATGAATATTTACAGAAATATACAAGTTAAAGGTAATACAGAAACACAACACCCCTCCCAGAAATCAGAGACCCCAGGAGGGGCTTCCAACCCCCCTTCCACATTCTCCCCACCCCCACACCTTACCCCAAAGTTTGCCTTATGTGCAAGGTGAGTTCGGAAGATCAGCCAGGGAGGTTAGAAGATAAAGTGGTTAGTGAGGCTACCCAGCAGAGAGGAGAAAAAAAGCCAGAAGCTGCTAGCAGCCCGAGAGACGACTGTTTTACCTATGTTTATGTTCTTAGTTTTATCCATCTCAGCAAGCCTATGAGTGAAGTAGACATCACCATTGTTTCCTTTTCACAGCCTATAATTTTCTTTATTAAAATATTCCAATTAGCCTCAAACCAGCACAGCCATGCAATGCCATCCAATCTGAATTAGACCAGACTTGCCAATGAGCTGGGCTGTATTAACCCCACAAAGCGTCTGTGCCTCAGACCAGCCGTATCCTTGGTCAAACTGCAGAGTCACATCATTCCCTTGCTGCATTAGTTGAAAAAGTAAAGTAAAAAGATCCCTCTCTTCTTAGTCTTTTCTCAGCCCACTGTGCAGGCCCACAGTAAGTTGGCCATTGTACTTCATTCCCTAAATCCTTTGAGCACAGTGCCAGTTTGGCTGCTGGCTAATATCTGGGCCATGGAAAAGGGCAGGGGCCAAAAGCAGGTCTCCATATCCCATCCTCCCCCCTCCTCCCTCCCTCCCTCCCGTCTCCTCTCACAATTTGGCATGCAAAAGACGTTTCCCTCTCCCTGCAACCTTTCCCACAGAAAAAGCCAGCCCTTTGCAGCTGCCACTTCTTGTCCTCTTCTTGCCACTCCTGCTGGGAAGAGGACAAGTGCTGAGCTTTAGGATTGTAGCAGACTCCAAAAGCAGACTCCTGGAGGTCTCCCTGTCTCCTGTCTCATCAGTGAGATGAAGAAGTGGAGACTGTTGCTCACTTGGGTTGTTAAGAAACAATGAGATGGAGAGGATGGTGAAAGAGAGCCTGAAGGGGCTGGTCCAGCAGCTGGGAGAGCCTCTCAGGACCTTTAGAAGGGTCAGAAAAGGTCCCAGTGCAACTCATCCCATTCAGGCTCTCCAGTGTGAAATCTTACAGCCTTGCTATGGTTAGCGGTGTGGTATGATTTCAGGGTCTTGATTTTTGGGAGGGGAGAAGCCAGACCTTCAGATCTGCTTTATATTTTCAGACTATTTTAGCTCATGCAGCTATTTTTTTTCCCCATTAAAAAAAAAAAGGCTCTAAATTTGGCTTTTTGTTTGGTTGTTTTTTGGGGAGGGGCTGTTTGGTTGTTTTCTGGTTTTGTTTGGGTTTTTTGGTTTTGTGGGTTTTTTTGGGGGGGTTTGGGGGGGTTTTCGTGGGTTTTTTGGGGTTTTTTTTTTCCCCCAAAACAAGTTGTTATAAAGCTGGAAATGTGTGAGGCTTCCACTTTTTCACTGCTGGAGATGTCATGAGCCTACCAAATCCCAGAAACTGCTGGATCCATTGTATAAGCTGAATGTATACCCTGAATCCACAGAAAAGAGTGGCAAAAAGTAACAGCCTGTCCTCAACTGCATAAGAAAATGCTTTTTTTTTTTTTTTCCAGCATGACATAAGTCCCTGCTCTAATTTTAGGACATGCATGACTGCCAGAGCTGGAGTCCCTGACACTGACGATGTAGACAAGCTTTGAGAAACTGACTAAATTTCTCTCAGTGTAAGTGCTTTAGGACTCTGGAGTGTTTTGCACTCTGAGATCAACTTTTCTAGCACTTCCTGGATGCTGCCTNCTAAACTTCCAGCTGGCTGAGTTTCTAGTCTGGGTCATTTTACAAAGTGTGGGGGGCAGGTAACTCCCAAACCTACATCACCAGCCTTGAATTTCTTTCCTCCAGGAGGGAGCCAGATCAATTTAGGAAACATAGAGTTTTATGTGGGGCTGAAGCAGTGCCTGAAAGCACACTTTGGACTCTAATTTGCAGCCCTCACAACATCACAGTGATGTCACAGTGGCCCATCAAGGTGTGGGAACTGCTGGATTAGTCTTGGAAATCCAGTCTGGCTCTTTTCTCTCTCCAAGATAAACCAGAAATAGAGGTACTACAGCTATCCTGTTGACCTCAGGTACAGCATTATGTGAACTATGCACAGGCATCAAACAATTTTGTGCCTTCTAAAACCAGTGCAAAATTTTCATGGCACAAAATATGCTATGTGTCATTCATTGCTTCTTAACTTCATGCTAAAAATGTTTCAGCCATTCTGTTACAGACCAAACATGAACTATGCAGTGGTTTCCAGTGACTCAATGCCATCTGCACGCAATGAAGTCTCCTGCCTACAACAGCTCATTTGACCAAGAGAGCTGCTTCCGACAAGTGATTCAGACAAGGCCTGTATTGCTGTAGCAAGCAGGGGCTCCAGAATGCCAGGCTCTGGAGGTCAAGACTACCACCAGTACTTTCACAGAGGCCTCTGGTCAGGAACACGGTTGTCATTTTGAGGCATGGTGTGACAGGAATTAATTGCAACACAAAACAGGTAGACAGGTTTCTTCCTGCCTTTATGGACAGACTCAGTGAACCAAGAGTTCAAAAGCTAAGAGACCAAAAAATGGCCCCTCGCTATTCTCTGCCCAGGGGTATGTCCAGGCACCCTTCCTGAGGGCCTGTTTCAGCTGCAGTGCTAAAGGGCATAAAGCACCAGTGCCTGCCTGCCTGTGCTGCCAGAATGAACCCCGGTACAGCCAGACCTCCTTCCCCACAGGGAGGAGAGGTCCCACTCCTTGCTCACCTGACACTTAGGTGACTCCTTCTCTTGTGTTCAGAGCATAGCAACTGTGTTCAGGACCAGAGAGGGACTCAAAAGCAGTTCCTGCTTACAGGTGTGATTGTAAAAGACTGCCAGAGCATATGAGGCAGCAGCCCATGATGCCTTTAAGGAGTCACCCTTGACCCTGCCAAGCCATGCCACAGACTCTCAGGGTGCACTGTCATGGTAAGTAACACTGACCTCTTGTGTACACATGGCAGAGCCACTGCCCCACAAGGTCTTGTAAGCTCAATGCTTACAAGTCTATTTGTTCCACACAAGCTTTGGGGCCTGCCACAGAGGCCAAGAAACAACTGGAGGAGATTACACATGTGTGAGCATCTGTGATGTTGCTGTGATGGTCAAAGAGAACCATGGGCTGCAAGAAGGGGCAAGATCTTTTGTAACATCCGCTAGCACAGCAGAAATAAGTGGCTGTGTCCCCATCACTGGCCAGATCAGGCCCTCTTTCAGGAAAATGGTTTAAACCACCATATCCTTGAGCAGTTAAACTACACAGTCAAGAGGAGAATTTAGACAGCAAAACTGTCACAGCAAGGGTCAGATGCATGCATTTAAGCCAGCAAGAGATCCTATGGGAAACTGCTCCCTGTCTCGGGAAAGTCCCTCCAGATCACAAAATGCCCTGGCTCCTGGGACAGATCCTCTCACTAATGCATCCTGCCCCCCATCTCCAGAAGGAGATGTTCACAAGCCTCACTCCCCAAAGGTGTCATCCACAGGTGCTGGCCACTGCAGCTGCCTGCGTGCCTGGCTAGCACCCCTGAGCTATGCTTGGCTCTCCAGAAACCCAGGGATTGCAGGGAGAGGAATAATGCAAAAAGGTGACAATGTCAGACATAAGCCTTTCGGAGTTTCATGAACTCCCAATGGGTCCAGGAAGTAGTCTGCTTTTGACCTGGATCAGGCAGAAATGCACGGGGGCTTTCAGAGACATCCTCCATAGAAAGCCACAAGTCAGATGTATTCACTGGGTGAGTGGAAAGTTGGATGTAGGAGAATTCTTCTAGTCTATGTCTGCCTGCCTCTGCACGGAGTTTGGTCCCTATGTCTTGCATGGGGAGGTGATTGCAAAAAATGGGTAATTCAATTTTCCCCCTCACTCTGACCTGATCCTGGATGATGCCAAAGTTTTCTTTGCTGAATCTATGAAGCTTTCACAAAGCCTACTAGCAGTTCCCAACTGGAATGAAGACTGTTAGGAAGACCCTCTCCAAAATGGGATCCCACTGGACTCACCAGATCCTTGGATGTGCCAAGCCTTGTCAAGCCATCCAGGGGCAGCAGGTCAGCAGAGTCCTTATGCACAAACTGAGTTGCTTGTTTCAGGCGCCTCTTCTGTTGCAGAATAGCTTTGTTCATCATCTCCACCTCCTGTGGCTCCATGTCAGAAGTACCCTCATTCTGCTTTTCCTCTTGGTCTCCTTGCCCCAGTGGCAGGGGGCAGCTCTTCCTTGTGCTCATGGTGAAGATTCAGACAGAAGAGATCCTCCTTGATATGCGGAGGTGTTTCCTGAACTCCTCTCCTGGTATTTGCCGTCCTAAGGCTGACTCAGTCTCTGAGATCTTCTCTCTCTCTTCCTGCTCTCTTAATTATAACTCACGCATCTCTTAAGTGCCGCTCTGCCTTTTTCTCCTTCCATACTCTCCACTCCCCCGATGTCCTTCACCCCTCCTCCTCCTCTCTTCTCCTCCTCTGACTGTAGTTCTGCTTCCTTTAGTCGGTGGGTCTCTGTCGTAACAGAAAAGGCTCCGCGCCAGAAACCAGTTTCCATATATTACAGCAGGACCGGCAAGATGTTCCAGCTGGAAAAATCCAGTAGCAGAAGGCTGGCCCTGCCGCTGGGGGCTGGACTTAACCTTCCTCCTGTGTGCGCACATGCGCCTCTGCCTCCGCCAGTTGCTACTGATGGGGCTCCGATGCAGCTCCGGGAGCCTGTAAACACTGTCTGCAGCAGAGTTCAGCCTAGGAGACGATGCAGTGCCTTGGGAAATGGGAGACAGCATCTGCCTCAAGGCTCCTGGCAGACATGCCCGCTCTCATTTCTGCAGAGCGATTAATGAATGTGGAATAGGCTATGCTGAAGGATTTCACTGTGTAGCTTGAACAAAACGCTGAAGGGCAGCTTTCTGCCTCCCCCAGGGCAAATGGATTGGGCCTGACTCAGCCTTCATTTTCACCCTTCTCCACCTACAGCAATTCCAAAAATGCTGAAGTTTAAAATCACTGGCTTGTAGATATCAGTGGACTTAATTCCCTTTCTACACTAAAAAATGCTGGCACTGCTGCATTCTCCTCTCAAGGAAGAGAGGACATGTCAGAGCTCACTTTTTCAAACTCCTACCTCCACACTGTTTCAGCTTGAACTGCTTTTATTTTGATCCTTTTTCACTGCTAAAGGTGCTGCCCCAGTAAGCATCAGTTCTGACATTGTGTACAGAGGAAGGAGCTTGTGGTTTACTAATCTCTGAAACTGAGGACAGCGTTAACCTTTCCACAAATGCCTGATGGGAGTGAAGCAGCTTTCATGTGCAACACAGAAGGAATAGCAGAAACAGACTGTGAAAGTTACAGCACAAGGAGGCTTTCTTTCACTCCTTTTCTTTTTTCTTTCTTTTTTCTTTTTTTTTATTTTCAGCTTAGTAGTATGTAACATTCCAGTATTACAGATACCATTGTTTTCTAGATTGTATATCAAAGTATAACACTGAGTAGGCAACATAAGTATCATGGGTGGAGTTGAATCTGCTGAGTTGAATCTGGCTTATAGCTTAGGGGCAGGGAAGTGTGCGCTGTGTCCCTGGACCCAGCTCAGGCAGGAAGGAAGTCTAATGATCCATATACAAAGATACATCCAGACAACCACTGTGGGACCTCAATGCTATTACAGAAACTACAAAAGAGTTGGCCACAGTGGAAGGACATCACTGGGTTTACCTTTTACTGCCTGCTAATCATCAGGGTTTTCATTTCAGTTAGGATTTTTGTTCCTCAGTGTGAGAAAGGAGGCTGGCCATTTTTAGAATCACTCTAAACTTTGGAGCAGTTAACCTCTTTGTCCGCAGTGTACTAACAGTTTTTCCACAAGACATGGTTCCCAAAGCAGCAGCTTGCTGAATTGGATTTAGGAGGATTTGGAATAGAAAAATATTCTATCTGCTTTACACTACAAAGCCAAACTTGAAGATGGTAATCCAGACAGTGTCCCAGCAGAGCTATTTTCGACCATCCTTGTCTATCTGCAAGCCAAATTAAGAGGAGATTTTAAGTAATGGATATTCCTAGGAACGTTGTGTTCCCACAGCCTTGTTTTCTTGCCTCTAGATTGTTGTGATTCCAGATTTACACACACTTTTGTCCTCTTATGCCTTCTCTGAGCATCCTTAGAGTCTTACTATCACATTCCTTTAACTATGCCCATTAACTAGTAATGAATCATGCACCTCTACTCTCACACACAGCCAAGAAGTGTGTCACCTCCTGCTGACTCCTTGACAAGCCAGCTCTGCTTTTGCTGGCAGCGATGATAGTGCAAATTTTCTTAAAATCTCAGAACAGATCTTGAAACAGTAAAGAACAGAACATCTTGGGGCCCGATCTCCTACAGTCCCTGCTTTTAAAAAGCATAGTTACACAATTTCTGATGAGCTTGCTCCCTCTGCATTGGATACGCATGAGCGCGCACAAAGAGAGTGCTCATAGTTCCCAGTCTCAGTTCCTCCTTGCAGCTTGTTGTTTTTTATTGTTTACTCTTGCACCGCACTGTGGCAAAGGCCTATTGAAATGGTTTTGCCCTGCAGCTGTACTGAGTAGTCCTGCTTTAGCTTCTGACCAGCCAATCCTGGCCCCTAACTCACAAAATACTTCTCTCCTAGTGCCTCAAGAGGACCCATGTAACACTCCAGGCTTGGGGACGTGTCTGGAAGTCTGCCCGGTAGAGAAAGACCTGTGAGTGTTGACAGACAGTTGAATATGAGCCAGTGTGTGCCCAGGTGGCTGAGAAGGCCAACAGCATCCTGGCCTGTATCAGGAATAGTGTGACCAGTGGACCATCAAAGCGATTGTTCCTCTAGGCTCAGTACTGATAAAGGCTGTGCCCTGAGTCCAGTTTTGGGGCCCTCACTAGCAGAAGAATATTGAGTGCTGGAGCAGGTCCAGAGAAGCTGGTGACAGGTCTGGAGAACAGGTCTTGTGAGGAGCAACTGGAGAAAAGAAACCTCAGAGGATACCTTCTCAGTGTGATGGGTGTTGGTCTCTTCTCCTTAGTAACAGGTGATAGGATGAGAGGAAACAGCCTCAAGCTGTACCAGAGGAGGTTTAGGTTGGTTTTTAGAAGAAATTTCACTGAAAGAGATCTCAGTCATTGGAACTGGCTTCCCTGGGAGGTAGCTATGAGATAAATCTTGTTTAAAGCTTTCTCCCCACCTCCATTCTTTCTGGTCCAAAGAGGTCACTTCATTCTGTATATCCTCCGATGTGTTAGTTCCCAAAATGGGCAAAAAAAAAAACACCTAGCATTTTGATGGAGTTGTAGTTAGCTAAGGTATTATCATCTGCCATCAGAGGCATGCTGGCTTCTAGGTAATTTTTTTTTCTGCTCAGCTTTTTTCCATACTGTTCTTCTTAAACAAAGTCCATTTATGGAATCAGTTAGGTGTTTTCAGATTTTTTTTTTCTTCTCACAATGAGTACTCTTAAATTTTTCTAATGGAGAACCAGGCCATGGTGCAGCAGATTTAAGTTTATTCCTGGCAGCTATGCCTTTACCCTCATCTTTTGTAGCCACTGGAAAATAGTGTATGAATGAATTTCAAACACAGCCTGTGTTTGAAATATTGAATTGATTTAGATAGAAACATCCATACACAACCCCATACATGCTAAGAAATTGTTTTCCTTCTTTGCTCCAGTTACATACAATAAACATAAATCATACTTCACTATTCTCTCTTCATACCGATTTTTACAGCATGTGTATCAGTACTATTTAGACAATGGAAGAACTATTCCCCTGCTCCAGCTAGCAGCTCGGCCTTCTAGCTTAAGCAGTTACAGACCAGTGAGAGCTCTGAACAAAAGATTCCAGCTTCTAACCACAAAGCCACAGCACTCTTTCTGTGTTCATCGCTTTACCCCCTGACGTGTCTCTATGTTTGAGAACACTAAAGAATTCAGAACTAGAGCCTGCAGTTCTAAGGAAAGGCTCTGATAAGCAGCATTTCCCAGTAGCTCATTTGACCAGCCAAGAAACAGGATTCCAGTCTGCTCTTCCTGTGTTGAAGAAGTTAATGGACAGTACCTAGGGTATTGAAGGGGCAGACAGGGCTCCTTTGCTGAAAGAAGTAACGTTAAAGAGCATGAGACAAAGTAAACATTTTACTTCTCTCTGCCAGGGAGGCACTAGGGATTATGCCAGCTGTTTGAGGAGGTGCTGTTTTGAAGGTTTTCACTGTTTTGACTTCATACTTCGCAAGGTGAGGTTCTTTCACCACAGATTTTCCTTTTTTCTCACTTCTGGGAAGCTTTATTTAACCTAATAATTCCTCTTTAGAATATTGTCTTGCTACTTTTCCAACTTCTAATTCTTGTTCCTCTCTTAAATAATTCTTTTCAGCTTTGAATTTTTCTCTCTTTCAACAATCTGGAAACTATTGTTTTGTCATCTTGTAGAGCAAATACAATGAGGTGGGAGGGTGGTTTGCAGGTAAAGAGCTTTACATTTCTTTTGCGTCAAGCTGGGGTGTTAGAGCGTGAAAATAGCCCTCACATAATGTAACCAGTCCAGAGATTGTTTCGGCACTACACCACTTTCCAAGGCACTGTCTCACTTTGTCTGAGCAAGCTTCAAGTGACTGTAGAAGTGCCCTGGGTAGAATCATAGAATCATTTCATTTGGAAAAGATCTCTAAGATTGTCATCTCCAACCATCAAGCCACAACCACACTAAATCATATTCCAAAGCACCAGGTCTATAGGATTTTTGAACACCTCCAGGGATGGTGACTCTGCCATCTCCCTGGGCAGCCTGTTCCAATGCTTGACCAATCTTTCAGTAAAGAAATTGTTCCTAACATCCAATCTAAACCTTCCTTGGTGCAGCTTGAGTCTATTTCCTCTTGTTCTGTCTGTAGTTACTTAGAAGAGCCTAACACCCCCACCTCCCTACAACCTCCTTTCAGCCAGCAGGAGAGAGAGAGGCCTTCTCTCAGCCTCCTCTCTCCAGACTAAAAAAATGCCAGATCTCTAAGCCGCTCCTCAGGGTTGTTCTCCAGACCCTACTGTGCTGAAAGTATGCCAAGGCCAGAAGATTCCTTGTGTGAGGTCACTTTCTGCTCATCATCCTGCATTCTCACAGCCTGTGTATAGTCTCTGGATGCACAGATGGTACAGAGGAGGAAAGAAAGGATAAACATTACCCAGGCAAACTGTGCATGCTTCTCATTCCCTTTCCATCTCTGAAAAACATTATTTGGAAAAAACCCAAAAAACAACCAAACAAAAAAACCTGAAAAAAAAAATCTTCTGCTTCAGATTCCCTCCATTTTGTCTATTTGCATTAAAAAAATCTTCCTATTCTTCAAACGGAGCAGACTTTCCAGGGAAGTGATTGGAATCCCATCCCTGGAAGTGTTTAAAAGCTGCAGAGATGTGGTGCTGAGAGATGGTGCTGGTTCAGCACCAGACTCAGTAAAATTAGGTAACAGACTTGATGATCTTAAAGGTCTTTTTCAACCAAAATGATTCTATGATTCTAAATAATAAATAATATATTACAGTATTTATGTGAACATGTCTGGCAAGTTTCCTTGGGATAGAAGTAATTTTAAGTGTACCTAATGCTTTAGCTCAGCTACTGGACAGCAAAGTGTGTCCTGCCAGTAAAGTCAGTTAGAAAGTAGTAAAGTTTGCTTAATGAAGTAATTTGTGGTCAAGTGTCTGTAGTCATCTGCCACAGAGGATATGTTTGTGAAAAGACTCTAGCAAATCTGGGAGAATGGTATCTCGTATGTATTCTCCATGCTGTATATACTTGTAATGACCAGTGTCCTTTTTGTCTTTGTCTTGATTTCACTGCTTGAGCTCCTTGAACCAAGGAGCCTTTTCTGTCTGGTTAGAATAGCTGGCACTGCCACTGAACATTTGCTGATAATGCAGCAGCCAATACAATCCCTCCTTCCATTACGTGGTTGCATGAATGACACTAGATGACTAGCTTTGTTTCCAAAAGGAGAAGAAAGATTCACTTTTATTACAGAGTATTAGTGCCTGCAGCAACTGCAACAATCTTATTTATGTTAGAGTTTCTCTGTGCCTACGAGGATATTTAAAGTAGACGATTTCTGGTAGGAATATGCTTACCAATAAACAGATGCAAGAGTCTGAGGTGAGGGAGACTTGTGTATTTAAAGATGATAGAACAGTCCTTGTAAATGTGTCTCCTTGTGTCTCTGGGTACTTAACTTTCATTCTGCTGTCTCTGTATTTCCTATCTGTAGGGAGAACAGTGTTTCCATTATCCACTTAGCTTCAGGCTAAGAATGCACTTGTCCTTAACACAGATTTTTTTAAACTCTCTAAATCCTGCTGCAATAATAATGAAAAATTTACACCATTAAGTCTCCTTTTAGAGGCTGTCCAAGTTGATAATCCAGCACTGTTAGAGTTACCTCAAATAAGCTTAATTTGGTATGCAAATGTGTGGGCTTATTGCTACAAGAACTTACAGAGTCTTGGCAAGGTGCTTTGCATGGCTGGCTGTGAGCTCCTATCAAAACTTTGGGTTTTTTTCATATAAAATAACAACAGAAGCAAATAAATAAGACAACCATCTTTACAATTTTTGCCTAGGCCTGGCTGTCCTTGCCTCCAGTCTCCTTTCACAGAATCATAGAATGTTTGTTTGGAATAGACCTCTAAAATCATTGAGTCCAACTATTATCTACCTCTACCAAGCCTGCTGCTACACCATGTTCCTCAGCACTACATCTCTGTCTCTTCTAAACACCTCCAGGGGTGAGGACTCAACCACCTCCCTGGGCTTGTACCAATGGTTGAGAACTATTTCAGTGAAGAAATTTCTTCTAATATCCAACCTAAGCCTCCTCTGCTGGAACTTGAGGCCATTTCCTCTCACCCTATCATGTGTTACTAAGGAGAAGAGACCAGCACCCACCTCACTATAACCTCTTTCCAGGGAGCTGTAAAGAGCAAGAAGGTCCCCTCTCAGCCTCCCCTTCACCAGACTAAACAAGCCCAGTTCCCTAAGGCACACCTAACAAAACCTGTTCTCCAGACCCTTCAGCAGATTTGCTGCTCTTCTCTGGACCCACTCAAGCACCTCAAGGTCTTTCATGTAATGAGGGCCCCAAAACTGAACCCAAGACTCAAGATTTGGCCTCACCACTTGTAATGGCTTAAGGCAAGGGCTAAAATCTCTGCTCCTCCAACACAAAAGTGAGGGAGAAAAGTACCACGCAGAACTCAGGGTTAAGATAAAGATAACATGCAATATCATAATCACAATGCATAAAAACCTTAGCTAATAATCTAATTAATCTAATAATACAATGCATAATTTCCTTAGCTTAGCATATTTGCAGAAGTAGCACAGTGCAATACAATGACAAAACCATCATAAACCAGAAAATCAAACCAAGAAGCTACCCAACTCCCACTTGTTCTGCCACCACACCTGCAGAAAAAGCCAACACCCAAGAAGTCGGAACCCAGAAGCAGGAAACCTTCCATGTTGCAAGCTGAACTTCAAGCCCCATGATACTTTGCTGCTATTAGCACTTTCATATTTTGAAGTTGGCATGACTATGGCATGGTAAGAATAGTGACAGCAGGTTCAACTCAATCCATGACGCCAGTGGTGAGTACAAGGGGACAATCCGTTCCCTGGCCCACCAGCAAACCCAGGTCTTCTTTGGCTGAGGAGCTTTCCAGTCACTCTGCCTTAAGCCTGTAGTGCTACCGGAGGTTATTTTGACCCAAGTAAAGGGCCCAGCAGTTGATCTTGTTGAACTCATATAACTGACCTCATTGCTCCAGCCTGTCCAGATCCCTTTGTAGACCCTTCCTGCCTTCATGAAAATCAACACTCCATCCCAGCTGAGGCTTCACCCAAAAAACCTTGTCCAGATCACTGACAAAGATATTAAAGAGAACTGGCCTCAGTACCACTTGTGATTTAATTTCCTTTGTGATTACATTTTGCTTTTACAATCCTCCAACAAACACTGTAGAAAACTTTCCTGTCAGCACTTGCTCAGCATACTACAGTGTTTCCTGTCATATTTGTTTGCAAATAGTTTGCTTTATACATTAAAGCAACTAACATCAGTCAAATTCTTCATCAGTTAGTAGTATGACCTCCTGAAATTAACTATAACCACTTTAAATCACAGAACCACAGAATGTTAGGGTTTGGAAGGGATCACCTATACCAGATCACACAGGAATGTATCTAGGTGGGTTTTGAAGATCTCCAGAGAGGGAAACTCCACAATCCCCTGGGCAGCCTGTTCCAGTGTTCTGCCACCCTCACAGTGAAATGTTTTTTCCTTTTGTTTACATGGAACTTCCTATGCCTCAACTTCCACCATCGCACCTTGTCCTGTCATTGTGCATCAGCAAGAAGAGCCTGGCTCCAGCCTCTTGATATTCAGCCTTCACACATTCATAAACATTAATGAGGTCACCCCTCAGTCTCCTCTTCTCCAAGGTACAGAGACCTAGCTTCCTCAAAAGGAGTATGTTCCACTCCCTTAATCATTTTTGTGGCCCTGGACTGGATTCTTTCAAGCAGTTCTTAACTGTCCTTAAACTGAGAGGCCCAGAAGTGAACACAATATTGGAGATGTGGCCTCACCAGGGCAGAGTAGAGGTGGAGGAGAATTTCTCTTGCCCTACTAACCAGGTACATTTGTCAGTATACGGTTAGGATTAGGGTTACTGTTAGAATCAGTCTAAGGGTTAGGATGTGGGTTTAGGGTTATGGCTCAGCATTTAAGATCACAGTTAGAATTAGCCTTAGGGGTTATGTTTGGAGGAAAATCAGGAGAAAATGGTTGAGATGAGGAGAGTTTAATGGAACAGCACACAGAGAGAAGAAACAACAAGAATAATTAAACTAATATATAATGAAATGCATACTAATGAAACATAAAACTAGACATAAAAGCAGTACCGGCCTGTGGTGACTCTGCCCCATGGCCAGCCCTTATATGGCGACCATGCCAATATAATATTGAATGTGCCATTGGCTAGTTCAGATGGCTGTCTTGTCTTGCAGCTTCTTGTGGAGCACAGGACCCTGGTGTAGATTTAGGTGATTGAATTTATGGTTAGCTTTCAGATTAGGATCTAAGGGCTAAGATGAAGTGTTAGGTTCAGTGTTAGAGTTTAGTACTAGCGTCAGGGTTAGTGTTAAGTTTAGGGACAGAGTAAGGGCTAGTGGTTAGAGTTTATGATTATGGTTTGGGATTAGAGTTAGGTTTCAGGGTTAGGTTTTACAGTTAGTGTCATGATTAGGTTTATATTTTGGTGTTAGTTGATTAGAATTTGGGTGTTAGTGAGCTGGTTTAGAGATTATTTTTGGCCTTAAGATTCTGAAGGGGAATCAGCCATTCTAAAGGGTGTTGTAAACCACCTATGCTCTCTTATTTGGGGAGACTTCTTTAGAAATGTTGCAGCTTCAGTGCTCACTGCTTAACTATCCTGTTGTGGGTGGTTCTTCAGGAACAACACTTCAGTCCCACTGATTGAGTCAGCACATTTTCTACAGTGTGTTTTCTCACTGTTGGTGGGTGCAGGCACTGGACTCATCCCTTGG
>WBNM01014496.1:11768-22412 GCA_013399055.1 Ramphastos sulfuratus | reverse complement strand
TCTGCAGTGAGGCTCTGCAAAGAGGCTCTGCAAGGAGGTTCTGCAAGGAGGCTCTGCAAAGATGCTCTGCATGGAGGCTCTGCAAGGAGACTCTGCAAAGAGGCTCTGCAAGGAGGCTCTGCTCTGCAAGGAGGATCTGCAGTGAGGCTCTGCAAAGAGGCTCTGCAAGGAGGCTCTGCAAGGTGGCTCTGCAAGGAGGCTCTGCAAAGAGGCTCTGGAAAGAGGCTCTGCAAAGATGCTCTGCAAGGAGGTTCTGCAATGAGGCTCTGCAAAGATGCTCTGCAAGGAGGCTCTGCAAAGAGGCTCTGCAAGGAGGCTCTGCAAAGATGCTCTGCAAGGAGGCTCTGCAAAGAGGCTCTGCACGCCGCAGCGGATCTCCAGGAGCTGTCTCATTGCCCCAAATGCTGTGGAGTGGATTTTCATTCCTCTTCCAGTACCATTCTCTGAGTCACACACATCTGTGCCTGCTGGTAGAGGTACCAGTAGACAGGGGATGAACCTTCAGTGTTTAATTATTTTACCTAACAAAAACCCAAAGCCAAGTTATAACCCAGCCTCACACTTTGACCTTTTCAAAGTTACTTTTAAAACTAGAGGTTATCTGTGATGCTGCAAATTATGCCTTTATCACTTCTAATCCCCCAAGTCAGCTATCACAGTCCCACTTCAATTATGCTAAACTCTTATGTTAATTTTAAATCGTGTAACTTAATTCCTGCCAAAGCAGGCTGGTGATTTTCAAAATGTGGTTAATGAGGCAAAGTACAATCTAGGTTCTGCTGCTGAGCTCATCTGAATCCCTGAGGTGGCTGAAGATGACTATGGAGAGGCTCTTCTTTACAAAAGCCTGGGTTAGGTTTTCCCAAAATCTGCATTTTTAAGCGCGGTTAGAGGTGATGGAATATGCAAAGTTGAGCCCGAAAAAAGGAGTTCAGATCCTTTCACCAGAGACAGACAACAACAGTGGGGCTGAAACAATGATGCTTCAGTGCACACACAGGCTTTGAAGGCCTTAAGTAGTGTCCTCCCCTTTTAAATCACCAGTGCAAGCTGTGCCAGCTTTCCACGATGGCAACCCAGGGAGCTCTTGGCCGTGTCCATGGGTGCATGCAAATCAATGTCATTTCCCCTCTCATTTGAAGAAGCTAAATGCTTGCTAATAACTTTCACACCTCCCCCCTGACTCAGGCAATAGCTTTATCTGGGCATCAAGAAGGAATTATTTACTATGAGGGTGGTGGAACATTGAAACAGGTTGTCCGGGAAGGTGGTGGAGGTCACATCCCTAGAGACATTCAGGGCCAGGATTGATGAGGCTCTGAGCAACTTGGTCTAGTTAGAGATCTCCTTTGCTTATTGCAGGGCTGTTGAGTTAGATGACCTCTAAAGGTCCCTTCCAAAGCAAACTAAGACCAGAGAGCAGATGAAATCCTGGGAGACTGTTCAGCTTTTTCAACGCAATTGCATCCTCCACTCCTTGAATCTCTGCCATTCCCTGATCAGATGGGCTGCAAGTTTGTCACTAAAGCAAGCCTAAGATAAAGCTCAAGTACTCTGGGATGTATCAAGAAGAGTGTGGCCAGCAGGCCAAGGAAGCTTCTTCTCCTCTACTCTACCCTGGTGAGACCACATCTGGAGTACTGTGTCCAGTTCTGGGCTCCCCAGTTCAAGAGACAGGGAGAGAGTTTAAGAAAGTGTCTAAGGGAGGCTACAAAATGCTGAGGGGAGTGCTGAGGAGGAAAGGCTGAGAGCCCTGGGGCTGCTTAGCTTGGGGAAGAGCAGCCTGAGAGGAGATTTTCTCAGTGCTATCAAGAACTAAAGGGTGGGTGGCAAGAAGATGGGGCTGGACTCTTTTCATTGGTGCCCAGTGACAGCACAAGAGGGAACAGGCACAACCTAGGATGCAGGAGGCTTCACTTGGACTTAAGGAGAAACTTTTTTGCTGTGAGGGTGCTGGAGCAATGGAGCAGGCTGCCCAGAGAGGTTGTGGAGTCTTCTTCTCTGGAGGTTTTCAAGCCCACCTGGACACTGTGATCCTGGGCAACCTGATATAGAGGAACCTGCTCTGGTAGTGGAGTTGGACAGGATGGCCTGGAAAAGTCCCTTCCAACCCTGATCATTCTGTGATCCTGTTATTAAGTTCTTCAGGGACTTTGTCACTTACTAACATTTGTTTCTCTGACTTGAAGAATCAACACAAAGCTCAGGTATAAGTTTGCCTCCATTCTTTATTAACACATTCAGCTTCTTCTTCTATTTCCTTTCTTATTTTTTTAAAAGAATTGGTACACAGCTGTCTGTAAATAAACAATTAATTATCACACACCCACAACAGACCAGACAAAACAATTATGCAGACATCCAAAGGTTGTTGTACATTTGTTTTTTGTTTGACATCTTCAGTGGCCTCCCAACAAGGTAAGAGATGTTTGTTCAGCATTTGAGGTGGGGAGCAATAGTTAGAAGAGCAAAGGATGTAGAAAGCTGCTCAGCCTCCATGGAAATATTCTTTTTTTTACACCAAGGTCAAACCCAAGTGAAATCTAAGGCAGCTGTCATGTGAGTTAGGAGTTGGGATGACACAAAATCAAACCTGTGGCAGGAGCTGTTCTTTAATGTCCTAATGCACAGTCCCACTTGGGAGCAACACTCAGGACAACGAATGGGCTAAAAACTGGGTAGGGAGCTAAGAGCCCTTAACTTGTGTAGTGGCAGTGTACTGGTGTCCAGCAAGACAGCAGCTGCAAGGAACCCTCTCTCTAGTATGGTGCCCTGTGAGCCCTCAGCCACGGAGGAGCTGCACTCCCCACGGTGTCCTGGGCAGACTGCTGCAGCTCCAGAGCTCCCTGCTCTGGGATGGAGCCTGTAGGAAAACCAGGAGGGATTTCTGCAGGGGAAGGTGGGACTCAGATAACATCTTGAGTCTAAAGGAGCAGCTTTAGACTATGAGGGTGGTGAAATAGGTTGCCCAGGGAGGTGGCTGAGGACTCAGGGCAACCTCGTCTAGCTGAGGATCTGTTCTAGTGGGAGGTGTCCCTGCCTGTGGCAGGGGGGTGGAACTAGATGATTTTTGTGGTCCCTTCCAACCTAAACCATTCTATGATGATTCTATGTCCCTGCTACTGTGGGGGGCAGGGGTGCTGGACTAGATGACCTTGGGAGGTCCCTTCCAGCCTGGGCCATTCTATGATTCCATGATTTAGGGATACTGTCAGCTGAGGAGAAGCACTTCTGTTAACAGCTATGGGTCTGCTTAGGCACCACAACATCTCACAGGAGTAACAGTGTGTGCAGGAGGAGAAAAGTCACAAGTGGTGTTCCCCAGGGCTCAGTGCTGGAGCCACTCCTGTTTAACATCTTTATCAATGGTTTTGATGAGGAGATTGAGTCCACCCTAGTAAGTTTGCTGATGACACTAAGGTGGGTGGGAGTGTTGATCTGCTTGAGGGTGGGAAGGCTCTGCAGAGGGCTCTGGACAGGCTGGATTGATAGGCCAGGCTCAGTTGTGTGAGGTTCAAGAAGGCCAGGTGCTGGGTCCTGCACTTGAGTCACAGCAACCCCATGAACCATCCAGGCTTGAGGCAGAATGGCTGGAAGCTGCCTAGCAGAGAAAGCCCTGGGGATGCTGGTCAACAGAGGCTGAGGATGAGCCAGAGTATGTTCAGGTGGCCATGAGGGCCAGTGGCATCCTGGCCTGGATCAGCAATAGTGTGACCAGCAGGACCAGGGAAGTGGTTGACACACTGGACTCAGCACTGGTAAGGCTGCACCTTGAGGACTTAGTTCAGCTTTGGGGCCCCCACTCCAAAAAGGACATTGAGGGGCTGGAGCAGGTCCAGAGAAGGGCACCAAAGCTGGTGAAGGGTCTGGAGAACAGGGCTGGGGAGGAGCAGCTGAGGGAGCTGGGGATGTTTAGTCTGGAGAAGAGGGGGCTGAGGAGAAACCTCTCTAGAAGTCCTTGAAAGGAGGTTGCAAAGAGGTGGGCGTTGGTCTCTTCTCACAAGTCATAACTAATAGGACAAGAGGAAATGGCATCAAGTTACACCAGGAGAAGTTTAGTTTGGACATTAGGAAAAACTTCTGCACCAAAATGGTTCTCCAAGACAGGAACTGGTTGCTCAGGGAAGTGGTTGAATCCCCATCCCTGGACGTATTTAAAGCCATCTAGATATGGTGCTCAAGGATATGGTGTAGCAGTGGCCCTGACAGAGTTAGATGCTGAAAGGAGAGACCATTTCTTACTTACTGTCACTGCTTGTTTCTCCTTCATTTTTCACACAGCATCACCACAGTTGGAAAAGCCCTCTAAGACCATCCAGTCCAACTCTCTACCCAACACCTCCATGACCACTAGACTGTGTCCCAAAGTGCCATGTCCTATGTTTTTTGAACACCTCCAGGGATGGGGACTCCATCACCTCCCTGGGCAGCCTGTTCCAATCCCTGACCACTCTTGCAGCAAAGAAAATTTTCCTAATCCCCAACCTCAGCCTCCCATGGTACAACTCGAGGCCATTTCCTCATGTCCTGTACTACAGAAAAGAGACCTCTACTACTCTGCTACTGATACTAGAGAGAAGATGACACTAGTGACTAATTTAACCAATTATATGTGATAAAAGTAATGAAAAGTGTTATGAGGTAAAGTCTACTGGTCTGTGGTACCTAAAGTTAACTAGAAAATGTTATCTTATGTAGTCTTGAACCCCCAAGATTCTTTGAGCTTTGTTTCTATAGGAAACTGAAGTGGTGGTGAGGACAGAGAGTGAGCATCTGTTGCTGAGGAGCTTAGGAACAGCAGCAGGACTGTGAGGGAGAGCAGCTCAGGCTGGCCAGGAAAGCTCCCTGGGCAGCCTGTTCCAATCCCTGACCACTCTTGCAGTGAACACATTTTTCCTAATCCCCAACCTCAACCTCCCATGGTACAACTTGAGGCCATTTCTTCTTGTCCTGTCATTAGTTACTTGGGCCAAGAGGCCAAGACCTCTTCACAGGCTAAGCCAAACTTACTCTGCTCAACAGCTGAGCTGCTCTTAGTTGTAGTTTCCTGCATTTGTGTTCCAAGAACATCCTTCAATAAGAACCAGCCAGGTCTAAACCCAGCTACAACCTGGTGGAAAATCAAAGATCTGAGCCCTGCAAGTGAGGACACTGCAACCCTTTTAGAAAATGAGCCAATGCTTCTTTATTAATAAGGGGCAGAAAGGGAAAAATACATTCAAAAGTAGTTCTCAAAACAACTTCTAAAGCAGGCACACCAGAAAAAAAAGAAAGACTCATGCTATTCTGAATGCTTTTTCCTTCAACCATTAAAAGAACATTAGGTAGGCTAATGCAACACCTGGCTGCAGTATCACTGCCAAAGTCTAATCCATAATGGGGAGAGCAGCTTTTTTCCAGGCATTTTAGTGCAATTTATGCTGTTTACAGGTATTTTCTTTCTTTTTTGGGGTGTGTTCTCCTATACTTTAATACCAATTGATGTCACTTTAGCTTGTAAAATCCCCCACTAAGTCAAGGCAACCCCACTTAGCAGCAACTCTGATTCCTTTCAGGGCTGATGTCAATGTAGTTCTGAATCCCACCATGATAAATATCCCGTGGCAGCCTGAAGCTGCTTCTGGTGCTATATAACTGGTGATGTATAATTGAACATTAAGTAATCCAAGTAATAGAAGTCATAGGTCATCTGTCTCTCCTCCTTAGACAAGTCCTTTAGGTACTGCCTCACCACTTCTGCACTGGTTCTCTGGTCAGAGGAATGTCTGTCTTTGAACTGAGGGAACTTCAGCTCGGCTGGAGCACCTACCAGCTGCAGAAAGTAGTTGGCATCCTCTTCCAGGGTTTCAAACTTGCCTATGAAATCATAGCTGATGAGGCAGGGGTGGCAGAGCTTGCTGACCTGCTCCCAGTGAATGTCCATGCCCACTGGGCGGTGGGAGTCTAACAGGTATTGGATAAACTCCTTGAACGTCACTCCCGAGCCTGTCCTCAGCGCCTCCTCCTTCGCGTCGCGCCTGTACTTCCTAATGATCGCCTTCCCAAAGACCGGGTGGTAGTAGCTGTTGGGGTGCTCAAACTTGTCCCTGAAGGCAGACACCAGCCTCTCCATAGGCTCACGCACGAATATGGCCTTGGTGTAGGTGCTGAGGCGCGTGGCTATGCCTGCTGGGTCGTAGCTGTCCAGTCTCCTGAGGTGCTTTCCGTAGTGCACGTCGTCGTGGGAGATGTTGTGCGCCGACGCCGCCAATCCGTTCAGCACCATCAGGACCCTTTTCCAGTTGGAGCAGCCTGCTTTGGGCACTTCGCAGTACAGGACCTTGTGCCTGTCCTCCACATAAATTCTGGACACCAGGTGCCCCAGGTGGGTTTGCAGCTTCTTTCTGCCGCCGTGTTTCTGACAGAAGCCGTGCAGGAAGGACCTGCGCTTCTCCTGGGCGCTCCCCACAGCCTGCCACCTGCCAGCCTTGGCTAAAGTCTTGTTTAAAGGCTGCAGGGGAGGAGGCAAATACACCCCTCTGAACCAGCTGAAAGGTGCCTCACTCATCTTCTGCTGGGCAGAGAGCTGGCTCACCAAGGAGGCAGCCACCGCACCGAAAGGGTCAGCCTTGCCCTGCCAGTGCCTGCTGCCCAAGAGGGTCATCTCGTGCTTCCTGGTGTCAGGAGGAACACTCCTGCTCCACACTGTTCTTCTTGTCTTCCCCAGGGGTGGGAGTGTGAAATCCTGCAAACATGGTAAGGAGCAGAATTTACCACACAGCAACAGCCTGTTCACATTGCAGCAGCAGGGCGACAGCAGGGCATGCTTGTGACCAAGCCTCACTTGGGACTACAAACTCTCCTCAATCTCATTTAGCAGCACTCCTGGAGCCCCCAGCACAAGGAGGACATGGAAGTGTTGGAGCCAGTCCAGAGGAGGCCACCAAGATGCTGAGAGGGCTGCAGCAGCTCTGCTCTGAGGACAGGCTGAGAGAGTTGGGGCTCTGCAGCCTGGAGAAGAGAAGGCTTCCAGGAGACCTTAGAGTAGCCTTCCAGGATCTGAAGGGGGCTCCAGGAAGGCTGGGGAGGGACTATTGACAAGGTCTTGCAATGCCAGGACAAGGGGCAATGGGTTTGAAGTGGCAGAGGGGAGATTGAAAGTGGATGTTAGGAGGAAGTTGTTTGCAGTGAGGGTGGTGAGACACTGGCACAGGTTGCCCAGGGAGGTTGTGGCTGCTCCCTCCCTGGAGGTGTTCAAGGCCAGATTGGTGGAGGCCTTGAGTGACCTGTTCTAGTGGGAGGTGTCCCTGCCTATGGCAGGGGGTTTCAACTGGATGATCCTTGAGGTCCCTTCCAACCTTACCATTCTATGATTCTATGATTTTATGAATTCAAGCAGGGCAAGGCAGCGCCACACAGGAAAAGATGAAAAGTGGACACACAAAACACATCACCTAACCCACCTTTTGCAGCCTTTATCTCACAATATACTCTTCTTCAGCAGACAGCAATACCGTGCACAGAGCTGATCTTGTCACCCAGAGGCCATGCAGAATGAGGTCTGCAATCAGCCATTCGCAGCCCTGGCAACGTAGCCTCGAGTTGGGCTTTGAAAATACAACTGCCCCCTCTTCTGGCCAATAAAACCTCCCAAAAAGGGCTTTTCCAAGCCATCTCAGGCTAATGTGACAGTGCAATTTGGTTTAGAAAAGTTAATTAGACTCCTTCTGGGATATAAACTCATCGGCAAAGCACAGAACCACCAGTAAGATTCCAAACGTTTCCACTGGTACTTTAAAGTGAAGGTTTGGAATGGATGCATGAAGTTCAACAAGGGCAAGAGTAGAGTCCTGCATCTGGGGAGGAACAACCTCCTGCACCAGTATGGGTGAGGAGTGGCCTGCTGCAAAGCAGAGCCGTGGAGAAGGACCTGGCAGTGTTGGTGTTCCCTATGAGCCAGCAATGTGTCCTTGTGGCCAGGAAAGCCAATGGTGTCCTGGGGAAGAGTGTGGCCAGCAGACAGAGGAATGTCATAGAATGTCAGGGGCTGGAAGGGACCTCCAAAGCTCATCTGGTCCAGCCTCCCTGCCAGAGCAGCATCACCCAGAGCAGATCACACTGGAATGCATCCAGGTGGTTCTTGAGTATCTCCAGAGAGGCAGACTCCAGACCCCCAAGTCCTGTTCCTCAGGGCTGCTCTCAGCCATTCCCCACCAAGCCTGGAGTTGTGCTTGGGATTGCACTGACCCAGGTGCAGGACCTTACACTTGGCCTTGTTGAATGTCATGAGGTTGGCCTGGGCACATCTCTGCAGCCTGTCCAGGTCCCTCTGGATGGATCCCTGCTCTCTAGCAAGTTGACTGTGCCACACAGCTTGGTGCCATCTGCAAACCTGATGAGGGTGCACTGATTCCTCTGTCCATGTCACTGACAAAGATGTCAAACAGCACTGGTGCCAGCACTGACCCCTGAGGGAGCCACTTGGCCCTGGCCTTGATCACCACTCTATGAGAATTCAATTCAAAACAAAAAGCTAAACATTGAAGGCACCACTTACATGTGCTGTGCACACATTTCATACTGACAACTTTCTGGTTTTAAAAGGGGTTGCTAACAAATAAGACAAAAATATTCCTTTAAAAGAGACTGAAAAACTAAAAGACCACCACAGTTGGGTCTGGGTTGATGAAAAGCTCAACATGAGGCTGCAGTGTGAGTGCAGCCCAGACAGCAACTGTGTGCTGGGCTGCAGCAAGAGCAGTGTGGGCAGCAGGGCAAGGGAGGGGATTCTACCCCTTTACTCTGCTCTCATCAGACCTCAGCTGCAGTCCTGTGTGCAGTTCTGGAGCCCCCAGCACAGGAAGGACATGGAAGTGTTGGAGCCAGTCCAGAGGAGGCCACAAAGATGCTGAGAGGGCTGCAGCAGCTCTGCTGTGAGGACAGGCTGAGAGAGTTGGGGCTCTGCAGCCTGGAGAAGAGAAGGCTTCCAGGAGACCTTGGAGTGGCCTTCCAGGATCTGAAGGGGGCTCCAGGAAGGCTGGGGAGGGACTATTGACAAGGTCTTGCAATGCCAGGACAAGGGGCAATGGGTTTGAAGTGGCAGAGGGGAGATTGAAACTGGATGTTAGGAGGAAGTTGTTTGCAGTGAGGGTGGTGAGACACTGGCACAGGTTGCCCAGGGAGGTTGTGGCTGCTCCCTCCCTGGAGGTGTTCAAGGCCAGGTTGGACGAGGCCTTGAGTGACCTGTGCTAATGGGAGGTGTCCCTGCCTATGGCAGGGGGTTGGAACTGGATGAGCTTTGAGGTCCCTTCCAACCTTACAATTCTATGATTCTATTACAGTTCTGTGCTACAAAACTTGATACCAGGAAACAAATTACCTCTATGCTTTGTTCTCACCATCAAGACATTGAAAAGTAGATGGGAAAGTAATGGTTAGGTGGCAAAAAAATTAGGTCCCCATCAAAATGATGGCAGTTCTTGTGAATTTGGCACCTCTGCAGACCCAGGCAGTTGTCTGATGCATGGTCCTTAGCACACTTTTACAGCGAGTATGAATCTGTCCTGTCAGGTCCTTCCCCTCTCCACTTGTCCCCCTGCTGCACAATTCTTCAGTGTGAAAAATGAAGTCACAAAAAAACATGGGAGTGTTATTTACCTGACTGATTGTCTCTCGTTGCAATTTTTCTCCAGACTCTGAAAGAGAAAGAAAAATAATTAGTTTGTGCAGTTATATATATATAAGTAAATATGATTGTGCACAGGTAGAACAAACCCCAGCAAGTTCAGCAAAGAAAAAAGAAATATGTTAGCAAACTGGCATTAGGAGACAGCATTTGATGTGTCCAAATGGCTTGAAACTTCAAAATCCACCTGCAGCAGCAGAAATACATCAAGATGTGACTAAATGAAGGTGAGGATATTCAGCCAGTCCTGCTAACCTGAAAATACAACATTCGTGATGAAGAGTCCTCTGCTCCTAAAATAAAAAGGACATGAAACTGTTAGAGTAGGTCCAGAGGAGGTCATGGAGATGATCAGAGGGCTGGAGAACCTCTGCTGTGAGGACAGGCTGGGAGAGTTCAACCTGGAAAAGAAAAGGCTCTGGAGGGACCTTAGTGCAGCCTTCCAGTGCCTGCAGGGGGACAAAGGCATGGAGTGGCAGGGCAAGGACTGATGGCTTCAAACTGGACTTCGATGAGATATTAGGAGGAAAGTCTTCCCCATGAGGGTGGTGAGACACTGGAACAGGTTGCCCAGAGAAGTTGTGGAGGCTCCAAGCCTGGAAGTGTCCCCCCAGCACAGGAAGGACATGGAACTGTTGGAGCAGGTCCAGAAGAGGCCATGAAGATGCTGAGAGGGCTGCAGCAGCTCTGCTGTGAGGACAGGCTGAGAGAGCTGGGGCTCTGCAGCCTGGAGAAGAGAAGGCTTCCAGGAGACCTTGGAGTGGCCTTCCAGGATCTGAAGGGGGCTACAGGAAGGCTGGGGAGGGACTATTGACAAGGTCTTGTAATGACAGGACAAGGGGCAATGGGTTTGGAGTGTCAGAGGGGAGATTGAAAGTGGATGTTAGGAGGAAGTTGTTTGCAGTGAGGGTGGTGAGACACTGGCACAGGTTGCCCAGGGAGGCTGTGGCTGCTCCCTCCCTGGAGGTGTTCAAGGCCAG
>WBNM01014496.1:529-11694 GCA_013399055.1 Ramphastos sulfuratus | reverse complement strand
TTTTTTTTTAGCATTTATTGGTGAAACAGGAATATTTTTACTTATTTTTATTTGTGAAATAGGAAACTTAGGTTTTTTTTTTAGCATTTATTTTTATTGGTGAAACAGGAATATTTTTATTTATTTTTATTTGTGAAATAGGAAACAGTATTTTTTTTTAGCATTTATTTTTATTGGTGAAATAGGAATATTTTTATTTATTTTTACTTGTGAAATAGGAATATTTTTATTTATTTTTATTTGTGAAATAGGAAACTTACTATTTATTTTTTCTTGGCTAAAAGCACCCAACCCAAACTGTGATTTAGGGGAGGGCTTCCTTAAATGTATGTTCAACAACTTCATCTTTGGGAGAACCCAAATTTATCCTTGTAACTAGGGTTTTAACCCAACAGTTTGTTGGCCATAGAAGATCCAAGCAGTGTTTTTAAAGTTGTTTTAAAGTGTTTTCAGCACTCTCTAATGATATACAAGTTGCTAGGAAAGCAGAGTGTTTGAAATCTCTGGTTAGATCAACACTGTTTTTTGCTCAGAGCTTTGTGGACTTTGAATACTGATGCTTTCCTGTTTCCCAGTGCATTTGTTTTTAGGCTATTTTGATTCACTTTAAAGGAATTTTAATAACTTTTTGTTGACAGCATGGACAGCTGGTCTGGAGAATTAGTGAAAATCCACTTGCTGGCTGAGGAAGGAAGTGACATCAATGAATTTCTCAAGTCAGCCCCAGGGTGGGGGGAAAGCTCCCTCCACCAGAGTAGCCTTTCATGCCATTGTATTTCCAGTGATGCCTCCAGATGCAGATTGAATTATCAATCAAATTTGGGGTTTCCTCCTCAGACAGATATATTGGGGGAAAAAAAGCATAAGAGGAAGACTNTCTCTCTCCTCCTCTTTCCCAGACAGACAAACAATCAGCAAAGCTTACTTTGTTATCTATTAGTGGAAGATACTAGAGCAGAGCAAAGGAAGGAGCAAGGGTTCTGAGACAGAAGGGACAGAATTATTTACATTTTGGCTTTTTACCCCTTTCAGCAAACCAACGAATGGTGCAGACTTTATCATTATTGTTCTTTTACAGCCTTAAAATATTCTAATTAGACCTTTGTGGCCATTCCTGACACTGCTAAGGAGAAGGTGAAGAGCAATTTATGGTGGTCCTTTTCCACTCTCATTTCTTAGTTTTCAACCATTCAGCATGAAGGAAAAGGCAGTTGCAGAAGTGTCTGTGTGATACACCAGTAATGATGGCAAGGGTTAAACAGGAGCAGAGATTGCCTAGGCTGTTAAAGATAGGAGAGAGATCAAATTCAAGGTCACCAGCAAACTGAGTACTGTGTTCTCCATTTATTTGCTAGATGATCCCAGAGCAGCTCTGGCAGTTTGGCATAGTCAGCAGTTGTGCTCGGAAGAGACCAAGGTCTGCCACAACAGAAACCCTGCAAATTAGGGTGGAAATAGCTTGGCACCAGTACGTGGGGAAGGCTGCACAGTGCTGGTGTGTGCTGTGCTTCTGTTTTAGGAGCAAAGCTACAAGAAGCAGGGACAAGAGATGAAGAACACTTGCAGCACTGAAAGGGGCTTCAGTTTCCAGCCAGTGGCTAGCAGTGGGGCAGTAGAAGCAGCCAGAAGGTTTTGTCCTGCTGTTTCTTTTTCTTTTCCATAAATCCCCAGAATTCTCTTTCAGTGATCAGTCACTAACCCATGTTTTGCTTACAACATCCTTAGTTTCAAGTTGCTGTTTAGGAGTCTTGTGGTGACCATCAGCATTGGTTACAAGCTTATAGAATCATAGAATGGTAAGGTTGGAAAGAGACCTCAAGGATCATCTAGTTCCAATCCCCTGCCATAGGCAGGGACACCTCCCACTAGCACAGGTTACTCAAGGCCTCGTCCAACCTGGCCTTGAAAGCTTCACTAGAGGCAGTGCTCCAGAGTCAAAGGACAGAAGGCAATGAGACACTGCTGCAGCAGATCAGGGCAGGCTTGTCTCCTCCTCCATGCTGGTGAGGCCACATCTGTAGTATTGTGTCCAGTTCTGGGCTCCCCAATTCAAGAGGGACAGGGAACTACTGGAGAGAGTCCAGCAGAGGCTATAAAGATGCTGAGGGGAGTGCAGCATCTCTGTGAGGAGGAAGGGCTGAGAGGCCTGGTGCTGTTTAACATGGAGAAGAGCAGCCCCAGAGGGGATCTGATCAATGCTGATCAATAGCTAAAGGGTAGAGTCAAGAAGATGGGGCTGGGCTCTTTTAAGTGGTGCCCAGTGACAGGACAAGGGCAATGGGTACAAAGTAGAACACAGCAGGTTTCATGTGAACTCAAGGAGAAGCTTCTTTACTATGATGGTGATGGAACCCTGGAGCCAGCTGCCCAGAGAGGTTATGGAGTCTCCTTCTCTGGAGAATTGGAAAACTCACCTGGACACTGTGATACTGGGCAACCTGCTGTGGGTGAAGCTGCTTTAGCAGAGATCCAACCCCCACCATGCTGTGATTCTGTAATTCTAGGCAACTCCACTGCTACTTTAAGACAAAAGGTGCATTTAGCAGCACAAACTCTGCTTTTTACTTGCTGAGGCTCTGCTCTCCTGCTGCTCAAACTGATGCTAAACTGGTGCAGCTGGATTCCAGTGATGCTTTTTGCACCAGGACTGGAGAAACAGACCTTTCCCAGTTCATTTTTAGAGGTTCCCTCGTGTCTCTCCAGCTGCACAAAGAGCACTGGATGGTTGGATGGCTGAAGATAAATGGCCCTTTGCAGGCTGACCTCCAGCTATAGCACTTAAGCAAAAATAAATAAATGACAGCCAACATTCCTTACAAGATTCCTCTGTATTTTCATACACTAATTAGTTTACTAATTCCTGTTTCCAGGGCAAATTGAGGTTTTTTTCAGTTTACTTTTTTANCAGGTGGGGTCTGAGGAGAGCAGAGCAAAGGGGTAGAATCCCCTCCCTTGCCCTGCTGCCCACACTGCTCTTGCTGCAGCCCAGCACACAGTTGCTGTCTGGGCTGCACTCACACTGCAGCCTCATCTTGAGCTTTTCATCAGCCCAGACCCCCAGGGCCTGTTCCTCAGGGCTGCTCTCAGCCATTCCCCACCCAGCCTGCAGTTGTGCTTGCTTCTTTCTATTACAAGGAAGATTCCCTTACTGAGAGGGAAAGGAGAAGTTTGCTAATCCAACTGACCACTGCAAGCCACGAGACCAGGCCATAATTGATGCTGTCATGAGGAACTGCAACACTGACTCCTCAACCTTATGCACACAACCTACACAGAGAACAACACTTAATTATCCACACTGAGCCCTGCTTACCTCTGTGCAAAGGAATGTGATATTTGTGCAGGTTTACAGATTAATCTGCTGTAATGCCCTTTTATGTTAAACTACTTCCAGCTCAAATATAATTAAGATCAGCAGGCACAAAAAGATTCAGATTGAAAAATCTGAGTACACTCCAGCAGAACAAATACCAGCTTGATGCTGTTTCTTGTGTTCAAATAGTTGGATACATCAAGGAGTTTGACAGCATGTTTGTTCCCTAAGTATGGCCCAGGAGGGGAGCAGGAGGGGGGGAAAAAAAAAAAAAAAAAAAAAAGGTTTAATTTCAAAAGGCAAAAGACTGCTGCATTTAATTAGAGTGTAAATCCCTAAGACACACAGATCTGCCAATTTATGTGACGTGAGTGCTACAAGTCCTAGCAACAAAGGATTTTTCTTTTTTTTTCCTAAAAATCAAATCTGAATTTATACTTTAAGCAACTGTAGAATGATAGAATTGTTTTGGATGGAAAGGACCTTTAAGATCATTGAGTTCAACTATTAACCCCAAAACACAACCAAGGGTGGTGCTAAACTATGTCCCTCAGCACCACAGCTCTGCCTCTTTGAAATGCCTCCAGGGATGGGGATTCAACCACCTCCCTGGGCAGCCTGTGACAGTGGTTGAGGATCCTTTCAGTCAACAGTTTTCTTCTAATATCCCATCTAAATTGGTGCAACCCAAGGCCATTTACTCTCATCCTATCACTTGTTACTTGGCAAAAGAGACCAACCCCCACCTGGCCCCAATCTCCTTTCAGGGAGCTGCAGAGAGCAATGAGCTCTGCCTTCAGCCTCCTCTTCTTCACACTAAACACCCTCAGCTGCTTCTCCCCAGCTCTGTTCTCCAGAGCCTTCACCAGATTTATTGCCCCTCTCCAGACCTGCTCCAGCCCCTCAATGTCCTTCTTGGAGTGAGGGACCCAAAACTGAACCCAGGACTCAAGCTGTGGCCTGACCAGTGCTGAGTACAGGAGGACAATCCCTGCCCTGCTCCTGCTGACCACACTCTTGCTGATCCAGGTCAGGATGTTGTTGGCCTTCTTGGCCACCTAGGCACACACTGGCTCACGTTTAGCTGGCTGATGTCCAAAACCCCAAGGTCTTTCTCTGCTAGGCAGCTTTCCAGCCACTCTGCCCCAATCAATGTCAAGACAATGAAGGCTTTGGGGTAAGAAGTTTGTTTCCTGAAGCAGGGGCTGAATCAAAATTCTGGGTCTGTCTCCCTGTTCCCAAGTGATTGAGACTGAAAAGTGGGGAAAATCCCAGGGGGCAAAGGGGAGCCTCAGTCTTGCTGTGAAACAGCCACATTCACTTCACTGCAAGTGGGAATTGCACTACTAAGAAATCAGTTCAGAGGGAGTTTGATGTTCTCACACATTGTTTTCCCAGTCTGTGACAGGAATGCTGTCAGCTCTTTATTTTTAGAGAGCTAAGCAAACACACATGCAACCTATTCCATTATGATCCACCCCACTTTCATTGCTGGTTTCCTAATCTACCACAGCAGATCCTGAGAAGCCAAAGGAAAACCAAAACCTTTGTTCATGACAAACTTCTGCAGCAATTTCCTATGGCACCAGAGCCTGAGGAAGAAACACTCAGATTTGTTTTTCAGACTTCTGAGGGAGAAGGTGTGACAGTAACAGATTATCTCCTGTGAAAGCCTCTAACTTGGCACACAAAGATTAAAATATTTAGGACAGAACCATACATTTCCTATAAATTATCCCCAGCATCTCCAAGACCTGTAAGCAGCAGAGCTCCTGCAGATGTGCTTAGCATTCCCTCCTCCTCCTTCTCCTCCTCCTCCTCCTAACAAGGAGCTCAGAAAACTGGGAAGTGCTCATTTTCAGCATTGCCTTCAAAAACCTGGTTCAGCTTCCTTTTGCACCTCTGTGATAACTATGCAGCTGAATATGATTACAGTGGCCTAAAATACATTAATCACATCTTCATGGTATTGCATAATCCTCCTCAGCTGTCACACCGCCAACTCGTGAGCTGCCCTGGCAGTGGGAAACAGAAAAAGAAACTCAAGTTGATACTGATTGAAGCAAATGAAGGAAAGTTGGCCATCTCAGAGCACTGCAGCTCTCACAGCATTCCAAGGTCTCCCTAGTTAATTTTTTTTGGTGATTACTTTTGATATGAAAACAGACCTTTAATTGTCAGTCTCTAATAAGGATGCAGGAGTGTTCCCTGCGAGGTTCAAAGGACCCTGGGAAAGGAAACATTTATGAAGGCTCCAAGTAGCCAAATGGCTTGTGCTGATTAACATACACCATTCAGTTGCCACCTAACAGACTCATAACAAGAAGAAACTCCAAAGGAAAAAGAACAAAAAAAAAAAAAAAAGAAAAAAAAGAAAGGAGGACTAACAAGGAAACAGGAACCTTAATAGGACTGGGGGCCCTCATTCATTAGTTCTGTGTAAAAAGGAGGTGGGAGTGTAACTCAAATCCATTCCTGGACCAAATCCTGCCTTGACTAACATTGTACTTGCAGCACAGGGGATGTTAAAATGTAGATTGATTAAAAAAGTGAAGTTTTACTTGCCCTCTGCCTCGTCAGCACTGATAAATATTGTCAAAGAAGACAAGAATTGCCAGGATGCCCACTAACAGAATGAGTATCCAGGCTTGTTATCCAGTTTTCCATTAGGAAAAATGCCTCCCCTGGAAGAGTTCTCAAGCACTGGAAGAGGCTGCCCAGGGAAGTGCTTGAATCCCTGTCCCTGGGAGTGTCAAAAAGAGACAGAGACATAGCATTGAGGGAGGTGGTTTAGCATGAGCCTTGGTAGTGCTGGGTTAACATTTGGGGGGGTCTTTGATCTGAAAGGTCTTTTCCAGCCTAAATGATTCAATGGTTTTCTTCTGGAAGTTTGTGCTTTGTACATCTGGGAAAAGGGAAAACAAAATTTGGTCACCATTTTCCTTTAGGGTTGGAAGATTGTATCAGAAATGCTGTGTGGAGAAGGAGTAGAGTGGTGATTGCCCTCTTGGACTAACCTGAATGTTTCTGTGGTCCTATGATTTGCAATAATGGAAACCTGCCAGGCAGTGTGTTTGGTTTTAACACCAGCACAATATTGACACCATGGTTTGGATGGTTGCCAGCTGAACGTGGTGTGTATTTTCAGTGCCTCTTTGGCAGTCATCCTGTATCTAACAACAACAGTATTTTGTTTCAGTTTTGGTTTACAACTCACTATGCAACTGCTCTGAAATGTTTTTCCTTTCACCCAGCTACTGCACAACTTTTCCAAATCTCTCCTCTCTTAAGGACCTGAAAGGAGCAAATGATGGATTCCTACTAATCTTCAATTAGGCAGGCAGAGATCAGTTCATTGTAGCTTAGCAGATGCATTTCCTCAAACTCCATCACAGTGTGATCCGAATCCTAAGGTAGAAAACTGCCTCAGTTCTCACACCACTGGGGCCATTGGTTTCTCATTCCCCATGGACCAGCAGCCTCCACTTTCCTGTTGCTTGTTATGGAGCTTTATGGAGCTTTATATTATGGCTGCCTAGAGAACAGGTCACATAAGCTGCTAAAATGCCTTTTTGATGATACCCCACTGGTGAGCTCAATTGCTAATGCAGTTACCTTCCACAAAGCAGGCTTCTGAGCTCTGACATAAAAGAAGCTCTTCCCACCCATCAGCTGGTCCATTGCAGTTTCCTACATCATGGTTCATAGTATGTGTTAAATAAGAGATGGTTGTTGCTGGTTTGTTTTTTTTTTCCCACTAAAGCAAAACTATATCTGGTGTTTACTTTAAGAACAGTAAGAGCTGTCATGATGGAAAAGGCCATGGAGAGCAGCTAGGGCTTGGATCTGTATACTCAGACCCACCCCAGAAGTAAAGCTGTGGTCAGTGTGCTCTTGCAGCCCAGAGAGCCAACCAGAGTCTGGGCTGCAGCAAGAGCAGTGTGGGCAGCAGAGCAAGGGAAGTGATCCTGCCCCTCTGCTCCCCACTGGTGAGACCCCATGCTGTATTAATTTTAACCACCCTAGCTTTTGTGCTTTAGGAGCAGAGTTGGTTTGTTTGGTTTTTGTTTTTTTTTGAGAGCCCAGAGATGATTTTAGTATGTTCAGAAGAAATTTCCACGCACGCTGAACTGCAGAGCTTTGTGTCTCATGAAAGTGTAAGAGCAGCATGTTTCTTGTCTCTGTTTATTAGCCTTAAGAAGGAATTGGGGGTTTCTGTCATGATTGAGAAAGCACTAAAGGATGCTTTATGCATTCCTTGGGTAGAGATTCTGTGGCTTGCAGTCCTGGCTATTGTATGCCAGTTTGAACCAATCTTACACACGGTCACATAATGCATNGCTGAGACCCTGGAATGGGTTTCCCAGGGAGGTGGTGGAAGCCTCATCTCTGGAGGTGTTTAAGGCCAGGCTGGATGAGGCTGTAGATAGCCTGATCTAGTGTGAGGTGTCCCTGCCCATGGCAAGGAGGTTGGAACTGGATGATCCTTGAGGTCCCTTCCAGCCCTGACTGATTCTATGATTGTATGATTCTATGATGCTGTGACACTCATCTACCTCTTTAATGTAACCTGTTACAATCTCAGGCAGCTGAAGCTTTGCGTTGCACTCACAGCAGGGCTGGAGCATTGCGGCACTTTGGTTTTGGGTTTAGGTTCTCCTCATTTTCTGTCCCTATGAAGGACATTTTCTGTCCATATGAAGGACGATTTTTGTCCATATGAAGGAGATTTTCTGTCCATATGAAGGCCATATGGTTGCCCCCACCCAACTGAAGAGTGTGACTGCAGTAGGATTTTGCAGACTAACCATATTGAGGCAAAGCCACCTAAAGTTGTGACAATCTGAATTGGTACCTCCTAAAGAAAGTCATCTGCTGGCTTCCTCCTTGTAGAGAAGATGAGTTGCTATTCATCTCTGAAGCCCACTATCCCCATACAGTCCTAATTAGAATACCCTGGAGATGTCACATGAAGATGAGGCCACCTGTGCCAATGGGAAGGAGCACACAAGCTCCTTCAGGGTTATGACCACAGAAGCTTATTTTGATTCACCTGCAAGGACAACTGCACCACAAACAGCTGAGCTGCAAAGCTGCTCTGGTGTGAATCAGCAGCAGCAGCAGCGGTGTGTGCAAAAAGAGCACTCAGCAAGCCCAAAGAAGGGTGGAAAAATCCAGCTCCTTGGCACTAATTACAAAGTGGAGTCCCACAGCAAAGTCTCCATGGGAAGCCTTAGTCTACAGTTTCTGTGTTTCAGAAATAAAAAGGGGAGGAATTGTCTATGCTGCATAAGGCCAGGAAGTGACCAGTGGTGATGAGAGCAGAGTCTTTCAATTTACTGCCCATTCTGAGTTATGCCTGCATAAATAAGCTGTGCTTGTTTGAATCTGCCATGTTGCTTTGCTTAAGGTCTAAATGTGCCACACTCTAAGGCATCCTCTTAGCAGCCTGGCCCCAGATGACTTCTCTGGAATTATTCCATCTGGAAGTCAAATATTCCTCAATGAGAATGTGACACTTGGAGCAAGACACTCCTCACGTTTACAAGGAAGGTTACGTGCAGGAGGATCTGGAATTAGTCCACTAGTACAGAGAGGGAAAAAAAGGAAAAGGTGAAACAGGAGCCCTTGAAAATGGAACATTTACACCTAGAAAACTCACAAAAATTTCTCAGAACAGGCTAATTTTCGAGTGAAAGTTAGGTAGGAGAAAGGCAAAGCCAAGCAAAGCTCGACCATAACCTTTCCTAATGCACGGCTCTGAATTAAGATTGGCCAGCTGCAGCCCAAAAAAACCTCCAGCAATCAGTTGCTGCAGGGAGTACAAATTTATCTAGGTTTTGTATAACTAGAGGATGACCTTTAGCAACCTACTCTTGTGCCTGCATTCAGCTTCAGTTATTGGCAGTCATTTGTAAAAGGTCACCCATGACTGAGAACATAATGCGAATCCGAGGGGCACCGGGGTTCAGGGCTGGGCTGCTCAAAAGAAACTGGGGAGAGAGGAAGGGAGTGGGAAGCTCACCCATTGCTGTGGAGTCAGTTCTCAAGGGGATTTGGGTAGTTTGAAAAGAGTATTTAACTGGAGCAGTCAATTTGTGGTACCTGAATGGGAACTGCTAGAGACAGTTATTGCGTTTGCCAGCGACGGCTCCGCTGCCGAAATGTTATCAATCAAGGCAGTTATTTGCTTGTTGTGATTGGAGTCCATTTTTGATGACCAGAGCACCATAAACCCCTCCTCTTCCCACTCTTCCTTCACTCTAAGAAAAGATCATGGATGTTTAGTGTTTACTGTTATAAAGAAATAAGATTCTTGGGTTAAAAAATTATAGATTCATAAAAAGGTTTAGGTCGGAAGGGACCTTAAAGCTCAGCCAGGTCCAACCCCCCTGCCATGGACAGGGACACCTCCCACTTGCTCAAGGTCTCACCCAGCCTGGTCTTGAACACCTCCTGGGAGGTTGTGGAGCACAGAAGCACAGAATGTGATCTTTGATATAGTATTATAACTAAATACTGATAATAAACTAAATAGAGATTTGCCTTTTCCCCTTAGCTGTGGAAATAAGTGAAGAATGTAGAATCATAGAATCATAGAATGGTAAGGTTGGAAGTGACCTCGAAGATCATCCAGTTCCAACTCTCTGCCATAGGCAGGGACACCTCCCACTAGAACAGGTCACTCAAGGCCTCATCCAACCTGGTCCTGAACACCTCCCTGGGCAACCTGTGCCAGTGTCTCACCACCCTCAATGTAAAGAATTTCTTCCTCATCTCCAGTCTCAATCTCCCTTCTTCAGGCTTAAATCCATTCCCCCTGCCTTAACACAGCAGCCCTACTGAACATCTGTACCTGACTTTCTGCATGCACATTGGTACTGCTTGCTGCTTGATTGATTGATACCTTGAGGATTGTGTTCAGTTTCAGGCACCTCAATGCAAGAGAGATGTGGAGGTGTTGGAGCCAGTGCAGAGGAGGACAACAAGGCTGGGGAAGGGCCTGGAGAATAAATCTGATGAAGAGCAGCTGAAGGAGCTGGAGATGGTTAGTGTGAAACAGAAGAGGCTAGGGGGAGACTTCATCACTGTCTATAGGTACCTGAAAGGAGGTTGTGGAGAGGTTGATGCTGGGCTCTTCTCACAGGTAATTAGTGACAGAACAAGAGGGAATGGCCTCAAGCTGCCACTGGATAGGCTTAGACTGGACATTAGGAAACATTTTTTTATAGAAAAAGTGATCAGGCACTGGAATGAGCTGCCCAGGGAGGTGGTGGAGTCACCAACCCTGGATGTGTTTAAAGGTCGTTTGGATGTGGTGCTTGGGGCTATGGTTTAGGGTGCACCTTGTAGGGTAGGGATATGGGTTGGGCTGGATGATCCTGAGGGGCTTTGCCAACCTGAATGTTTCTGTGATTCTGTGATTCATAACAGTACTCCCTGGAGATCTTCAAGGCCAGGGGCACCTTGAGCAACCTGGTCTAGTGGAAGCTGTCCCTGCCCATGGCAAAGGGCTTGGAGCTAGATGACCTTTAAGGTCCCTTCCAACTCAACCCATTCCATGGTTCTTAATGGGTGGTATTTTAATGACCTCCTTACAAGAAGAGCCTATGATGACACCCAAGCAATCCTCAACAAGAGAAGTTCAACAGATGCATAAAACCATTGTAGTCATGTTCTCAGAACATCAGAAAATTCAAACTATCTGCTCCATGCTGACAAGGCAGTTGACTATGAAAAAAAAAATAAAAAAAGAACACAATGATTTCTGGGTAGAAGTAAAAGAAAATTCATTTAAAAGAGAACTGACAGCAGTTACTTAATCAACATCTTATGAAACCACCTCCCCCCC
>WBNM01014495.1:964-15397 GCA_013399055.1 Ramphastos sulfuratus | reverse complement strand
GGCTCTTCAGCTTGGAGAGAAGGCTAAGGGTTGACCTCATCAATGTTTCTAAACATGTGAAGGGTGAGTGTCACAGATGGACCCAGGCTCTTCTCAGTGATGTCCAGTAGTAGGAGGAGGGGCAACAGATGCAAGCTGGAGCGTAGGAGATTCCACATAAACTTACAGAAAATCTTTTTCACTGTGAGGGCATCAGAACACTGAAACAGGCTGCCCAGAGAGGTGGTAAAGTCTCCTTCACTGAAGACATTCAAAACCTGCTAGTATGTGTGACCTTCCCTACGCAATCCTGCTCTGGCAGTGGGGTTGGACTAGATGATCTTTCGAGGTCCCTTTCAATCCCTGACATTTTGTGATTCTGTGATACAGGTTAAAAACCAGGAACTTCAGATGCCTGAAAGTTAGTTTTTCCAGCACACTGAAGAGAAATCCCATTTTCATACATGGAAGTGTCTGGGCATAGTAAACACTGAATATTTAACTGATTGGAAGAGGCAGGCACAGCCGAAGTATGACCGAGGGAGCTTGCTAGTTGCAGCTGGCTCTATGGGACAGTGCCAATGCGGAGGCACTTCCTTCCTCCTCTTTCCTTAGCCAAGTTGGGGCTTGTGAAAAAAGGGCTTCTCCTGTCAGTAGCAATTAGGTAATCCAAAAAGAGTGCAAGATTAAGGTACATTGCAACATATTTCAATTTTCTCAACATACTTTCAACCCCACTATGGGTTCTGTTGCTCATCCCTTAGGTTTCGCATTCCTTTATTCCTGCAGTTCCAGGAGTGTCTTGTAGATATCCAGATATATACAAGTTGAATAATCTGCAGATTTGCTTGATCCTGCAGAATGTATTGTGTTTAGCTTTCCATGGATTACTTGCAATCCATGAAGCTCATACGGAAGTGACTGGTACTCATTTCTTTGCACGGACTCACTGTATAAGCAGCAGCTACAAAACGTTCCCTTGAGATGCACACATGCACAATATACAGGGGAAAAATAGGCACATTGCTTTTACACCTAGCTCCTAAAACAGCAGTGAAATTCTACGCACCAGAACAGTATTGAAAACAGAATCATAGCACTGTTTTGGTCAAAAAAGACCTTTAAGATCAAGTCCAACCATTATCTAACTCCACCATGTGTGTTATAATACTGTGACCCTTAGCACCACATCTATGCCTCTTAAACACCTCCAGGGATAATGATTCAACCACTTTCCTGGGAAGCCTACTCCAGTGTTTGATCACCCTTTCAGTGAAAAAGTTCCTTCTGTTATCCAACCTAAATCTCTCCTGGTACAACCTGAGGCCATTTCTTCTCACATTGTCATTTGTTACTTGAGAGAGGAGACTGACACCTACCTTACTTTAACCTCCTTTCAGATAGTTGTATAGAGCAAAAGGGCCTATCCTCAGTCTCCAGATTAAAGAATTTCGGTTCCCTCAGCCACTTCTCATAAGACTTGCTCTCTAGACCCTTTGGTAGCCTTCTTGCCCTTCTCGGACCCACTCCAGGAGCTCAATGCCTTTCTTGTGTTGAGAGCCTCAAAATTGAACACAATACTCTGTGTGGCCTTTCCAGTGCTGAGCACAAGGGGGCAATCACTACCCTGGTCCTGCTTGTCACACCATTCCTGATACAGGCCAGGATGGTGCTGGCCTTCTTGGCCACCTGAGCACATTGGTGCCTCATGTTCAGCTGACTGTCAATCAACACCCCAGGTCTTTCTTTACTGGACAGCTTGTCATCCACTCTGCTCCAAGTTTATAATGTTGCATGGGGCTGTTGTGACCAAAGTGCAAGACCCAGCACTTGGCCTTGTTGAATCTCATACAATTGACTGTGGCACATCATCCAGCCTGTCCAGATCCCCTTGCAGAACCTTTCTACCCTCAAGCAGATCAGCACTCCCACCTAACATGGTGTCATCTGCAAACTTGCTGAGGGTGCACTCAATCACACTATTGATAAAGATATGAACAAAGCAAGGGGAAATGTGCAAGCAGGCTACAAGAGAAATTCTGCTTGCTTATCTGATCAATCAGTAGATATAATCTGCTAGTGAATGTTACATGAAGAATAACGTATCTCTGCTAATACTAAGAAACAAGCACAGCGTGTTGAATGACTTGAGGCATAAACAAGCATACAGTAGTTTAATAAACAAGTTATTCATATCTCCAGATGATGAGTTTATTTTATGCAGCAGCAATGGCAACAAATAACCATATCATACTTTGTATGATAGCTTTGTGAAGGAAATCTTTTGAACAGTACACTAAGAATCATGGAAAAAATGCATGGAATGGAACATATGATCCACAAATACACATCCCACGTCAGAAGCAGAAAGACCTCTTCAATCATGTAACTATATAATGGTTCAGCAACACGATATGTAAAAGAATGTGAAACTCCTGCTTACAGTAAACAAGAACAACCTCTAGTTCAGGCTACATTCTATGGCTACAAAAAACAAGTTGAAGAAGCAAGATTGTACAGATAGCAGGTATTTTGGAAGGAAATAAAAATCCTGCGTGGATTCACTTATTTAGGAACCCAAGGATTCTTCTGTAGTGGCCGTTCAGACACACAAAAACAAACTGGATACACGGTTCACTGACAACTTCAATACAAAAGCAGTACTTTTGTAGCTACTTTTGTAACTTATCAGTCCTGCATGGAGGAGGAACAGTGTTTTATAGGTTGCTTATATTACTTGCACACCTTAGTATGCAAAGCTGCACAAAGTTATGTTGTGTTAGATGCATTTGCTTGACTTGTGCTCGGAATGGAAAACATTCCAGACCTTAAAGGACTTCTAAGACAACTTAATATCTACTAAAAATTCTTATGTCAGTAGCTATAATGACTACCTGTTATTGATTTTCTTACTAGAACTGTTCCACTGAGTCAGACTGAAAATTAACTCAGCTTGGCATCCCAAATTCAAAAGTTAATTATGTAGGATGCTTAATGTAAGACATGCCTACGACCACCAGGGCAAAAAAAAAAAGCACACAACGAACCAAAACAAAGACTACAAACACAAACAAACAAAATGCACATTTTTTTTTTAAATGAGCAAAACTAGCAAAAAAAGAGTGAGAAAAAAAAAAGATGGACCTTATTATTAGCACCCTTCACCTTTGAATGGGGTCTGGAGGGTTTAACTGACTTCTAGAATTCACTTCAGATACAGAGAAAGGAAAAGCTCACACTATGCAGCACTTAATAAAAAACATGGAGGCATAAAATTGCTCTCATCTTAACGTATGCCAAGAAAGCCACAATATTAATCAACTTTTTCTGTGATCACTGACTCTGGAATGGAATTCAGTCTTCCAAATCCTACTCCAGGACTTAAACCACAAGATACCCATCTCCATCATTATTTACTGCAGCGAGTTACAGTTTGTAAACTATCAGGTATAAAAACTGCTAGTGTATGACTGAGCATTATGAGCACATAGAATCAGTTTTATGCTTGCAAAGTTGTATTACCTATATCACGAACCAACGATGATGAAAGATTGTTAAATCTCACTGGTCCTCTGGAAAACAGTCATATCTAGACTAAGGAGAGGCTGATGCTAAGGGCTCTTCCTTGAAGAAAGAAGGGTGGTAGAATTATTCCAGGAATATCAGAAAATAAGTGGACATCATCAGGAGACTCAGTAACTAGAGAGCTATAGAAGGATTTATAGACTCTCACAAATACACAGGAAGCTTGATCCAAGGGAAAGTATCACAGGAGACAAACATATTATTAAAAAATGCTTCCACTAGCATATATCTCTCTCACAGAGATAAGAAATTCAGATGAACAGATAGAAGAGAAGCTCCAAGATTTAGACAACCAATTTTCTTTAAAAGGAGTCCCTTTTCTCCATAATAACCACTAATATCTGATCAGGAATAACTGCTCCAACAGCCTAGGAATAATGTCTCTGACAGCCTAAGACAGCACGTCTTCTAAAAAGTGGTACACTCTATGCTCAGACATAAGCCAGATAAGCTAAAATAGCAGCCAACTGAAGTTCGACTCCAGTAGATTCTATGCGTTTTCAACCCTGTCAGTAAACTTTGTAACTGGCTATCTGAGAATGCACTACAAAGCTTCCATTTTCTTGCTCCCAGAAAAGCCTGACTACATTAGAAAAATTTGCTTGCACTGAGAACCTAAGCAGAAGAAAGTTTAAAAATGACAGGTTTACAGCTACACAGAAAATTGATGCATTCAACCCCAGTAGTAAGAAAGCTTGAAATCCTCTAAGGATAGACAACAACTGTGTTAGAAAGTATGTATAATCACACAAACCTTGACACTTCCAGCTTCTAAATACTAAATTTCAGAAACTGTAATTTTTCTGGGCATCGTTTGTGGGAGAGGCTTTTCTTGGGATAAGGAAAGGTGATATGCATGTAGCTTTGTATGTTTATGCTGAGAAAAAGAATATGTGTTATATCTGCCACTCTAAACCTTCAGCAATGTTTGGGAGGAACCTAAACTGCAAATGAAGCATTGAAGCATACAGTTACCATTTAAAGGCATTACTGACAAGCCCAGGAACTTGGTATCTTGCTGATGTGAAAGGATCACAGAGGCCAAGTACTGACTCTCAAGGAGTGAGAACGAATTCTGAATAATGAAGTATTCTGTTACTTCTCTCCCGGTCCCAGCCTGAGCATCAGGTTTTTCTTTTATTGCTCCCAGCTGGGAAAAGTTGCAAAATTGAAATAATTTCTTGCATCTATAAATATAACCAGGCAAAAAACAGAGTGAGGAAGATTAAACTAGCATTCTCTGCCTGGTGCAATTCCCAGAGGTGCAGTAAATTAGGAGGTCCATGCAGAGTGATACCGACACCAGAAAACCCCAAGCTCTTTGTGAGACCCTTACCAAGGCACTGGGAGAAGGAAGCTAGAAGTGCAAGGCTGTCAGGAAGAAACTAAAATTAGAATGTCACAGGAGAAAAGGAAAAACAACAGCCTACACTTTACCTTTTTGGGCAACCCACAAATTCAATAGTAGCGACAGATCTGTGCAGGGCTGGACTCTTGCCTTGATCTTCCCTCTCACCCCCTCTGGCAGACTCAGATGTTCTTAGTGAAGCAGCAGCTGTCACTCTGGCAGCAGCAGCAGTGTGAGCCCAGCTGAGTTCATATGTGCAGTTATTTTAGCACATTGTCTTTTTCTTCTCAGAAAAAAAATCTGGCAATTTAATACTCTGGAGAGTTCAGTAAGACCTGGATAGGATTTGACTGGGTAGGGGGGGAAAAAAAAAAGTCCTAAACAAAACAGTTCTTTCAGTCCTGGTATTCTTTTTTCTCAAACAACTGTTGTGAACAAGGGCACAAGAGATTTAAGAGGAAGCACTTTCTTTCTGGTAGGAAATATTGAGCAACCTAGTTACAAGCCGAGCAGGTCACATTTTTCGTTGCAAAATGCCAACTGAAATTGTCTTAAGAACATGAAATAGCTTTTTAGGAACCATCAGCGTCATCCCTAAACCACAATCAGGTTCTATAAGCCTGTGACAGAGAAAACCACGCTGGTTTCTGTTTTCACACTCTTCTCTGTTACTCTGCTCATAGCAAGCAATAGCCTGGAAGCTGAGTCGTGATTTCAGTCACATTTGTGCCTAATTCATCGATCTCTGAAGTCACATTCTATCCACTGTCTAGACATGGATCATCCACGGTTTTTTCTAGTCAGAGGTTTTCCACTCAGTACAAAATGATAAAAGTTTGGAGATGATACTTGAGCATCCTGTGTCCTCTTACCCTTTTTCTAAAGACAGGCTATATATCTTCATAAACAAGCTCTAACAAATCCATAATCAAATGAGGCACTGTGTGCCGTTCCGGGCCCCACAGTTTTGAGAAGGATGTGGAGGTCCTTGAAGGTGTCCAGAAGAGGGCAACAAAGCTGGTGATAGGGCTGGAAGGCATGCTCTGTGAGGAGTGGCTGAGGACTTTGGGCTTGTCCAGTTTGGAAATAGTAAGGCTAAGGGGTGACATCATTGTTTTACACATTCCTGAGGAGGAGAAGTGGAGAAGGAGGTGCTGATCTCTTTTCCCAGATATCCAGTGATGGGATGCATAGGAACAGTTTGGAGTTGTGTCAACTGTGGTTTAGACTGGACATTAAGATTAGCCTAGTCTTAAAAAAAAATAAATGTTTAAGGTATGCAGAATGCCACTCAACTACTCTTAGGCACCCTTAGCCTCAAACACTTCAGCTACAGTAGGGACAATATCTCTGGGACTAGATAAAAGGAGTCATTACTAAACTGACCACTAAAACAGAACATTTAAATTAAATGCATAATTTATAATTTTTAATCCACTATCTTCCAAAATAAAAGTTACTGAAATATGGAACCTAGTCAATATATCTTTCCTGTCTTTAGGCATTCATATTTTTGTTCTGAAAAATCAAGCTTCAAATCACTCCAGAGAAATGTCATAGAGTTCTATAATGTGTTAATTGTTTCTTAATTATTTTTCCAAGAAAGCTGAAAACATTAGTATAGAAACACAACAGTACTTGTAAACAGCCATATAATTATTTCACTAGACAGATGAAGTTGCATACAGTAGTAGTCTGTAGCTTTTCAGACATTTTAGTTATGTCACTAGAAATAGTATCTAAGTCCTGGGGATAAGGGGCAGTGGGGAAGGATGGAATGGAAGAGTATAGAAGAATGGTCAGATTTTTAAAAATACATAGAAAGGAGGCTTCTAAAAGTCTCTAGAAATTACACAGGGGAAAAAAATGTATAATTTAGATTTTTTTTCAATGGATTCATGTGCCATGTAGATTCGTTTGACTAGTCAATAAGTGATAAATGGCCAGTCTTAGGCAACAACTGTCCACTCCCTGAGCTAACAGGAACAAAGCCATTCAAATTCTGTGATTACTTTTGAGTCAGTACAGTTCCCAAAAGAAAAGAAATTTAATTAATTGTTCTGTATCTTTTAAGAAAACTACATTTACAGAGCAAACTCTGAGTAAACAATACTGAATGAGATAAGCTTTGTGCTAGCTTGTGAAAAGTTTCTGAGTTACCAGATGGATTTCATGTCAGAGTTCAAAGTGGTTGAGAGTTCACTGGTGAGCACGTTTCCCATGCAGCGTATTAGAAGTGACAGGTAAGAGCTCGCAAACCATCCACGGGGACCTCCCCAGAGATTCTCCCTCACAGGGAAAGTTAGCAAATAATCACATCTCAATGAAGAGCAGTATGTTGCTGTGCCAACTGCCTTCTATAATCATAGCCAGCCACAAGCCAAAATGAGCTCATGACCACCTCTGTGTATCTTAAAAAGGTATCATTATGACAACTTAATGAAATAATTGAAACAAAACACGTAAGCTGGCAAGTGTCAGAAGAAAATGCTTTTAGGGAAGAACAAAGTAAGAGCTGAAAGTTTTAGTAACACTATTTTCTCAGCATCTTCGGTTCTGGTCACTTGGTATTCAAGAGGATACAGTATAAAATAGGAAAAGGGAAAATACTGCCAAAGTGTTTAAAGATGTTACTGAGAGAGAACTCTATATATAAAAGCCAATTAAGAGAAATCATAATATAAGCTCTCTTTGTAATAGCAGAAACATATTTATTTCAGAAACACCCAAAACAAGTGGGCACTGAAATTACAAGTTTGTGAACTGACAAAAGGTTTTGTGATTTGCTATGATATAAAGTACTTTAAAGAAACATAAATATCAATAATGTTATCCTATGTCCAACATAAAGGTTTGCGTGACTTTCCATTTTTTATATTCAAGAAAATGGCACTTCAAGCTATATCCAGGTAAGGAAATGCCTTTACAGATATATCACAATGCAATGAATAGTATTAAGAGTCCCTTTCTAGAAATATCTTTCATTCCTCCTATAGAACACTGTCTTTTTTTCCATTGGCATTACCTGCTTTCTTGAAAAAAAATCATACCAAACCAAAAAACCCACAACAAAAACTATGAAATATAAGCAGTGCTAATATGCCTTGAGGTCTTTATATGAGACAAATACTGTAACCTTTTTAGGTGTCGCAATGGAAGAGTATGAATTCTTTTCCTCTTTAAAAAACAGCATTGTTCAAGTCACTTGACAGAAAAAAAAAGAAAAAAAAAAAAGAGTTAGTCTGTATTCTAGCCAACTGACCTTTAAAATGTATTTGTTTGACTATCAAGCACTCTTTAATAAGTATGGATTTGGCAGTAGACACATTCTTGCATAATTCCTGTTTTCATAGTACATATGATGGAGGTCAGGAGCTATTAAAGAAAAATAAAACCCTTACAAAGTAGCCTTTGTGAAGAGCTGAACCACAGCTTTCCAGTTACCGAGTTTCCTGAGTCCCACCTTAATGCCAGCAAACACCAGTACAAAGAAGTCCTTCATTCTCCCAGCCTAACAATGAACTGGAGAAGGTGCCATTATATTGAACCTACTATCTTTTCCCTCAGAAGGTCTTTAGAGCTCAGACTTGACTTGCCCTGCTAAACCAGTATGAGCATGCAATGGAGATAAGAGTTTTGGAGATTAGTAATATCTAAGTGATTAATACTGTGTTAAAAATAGATGTACTTATTTACACTTATTTATAAACAACAAAAAAATATTCCGTTAAAATTATCTACCAGTTTTATAGACAAATATCGTCAATATATTGATTGCTGGAGAATCGATAAAGGTCGATGTGCGAGACACTTGATATGAAATCTTACTAATGACCCATGCAATAGGAGTGGGAAAAGATTTGTGTTTCATTAGAATAATAAGCCTAGCTAGTCAATATAGAGCTAGCTTAAGTACAACAATTTTTATTTTAATTAAGAAGAATGGCTGACTGCCTCCCAAGCAGGAAAAAGTAGGATGAGGTTCAGGGAGGAAGACTTAAACTTTATGGACTTCTCAAATATCTCTCCCTATTGATTTTAAGATTCTGACTGAAAATTCACTACAAATCCTTTGTAAGCATTTTTTTTCCTCCTAGTATAATAAATAAGTGGCTTCTAATTTCTAACACAGGTCTTTTTGGCAGGGATATGATTACAAACTACAATAGTAAATTAGAATGGCATGCCCCTGCAATGACATTTAGACACACTAGATGAAAAATCTCAACTCATGTAATGCAGGAAACAAGAGGGTTTTTTAAGCTTCAACTCAAAGGACACACATTTAAACCCGATGAACAAGCTACCTAGGATGAAGTTATGGAATCTATAACTGTAAACATGACAGCCCTTACCTGTGAAACTTTATTGAGATTCCTAAGTCTGCTTGCCAAGAGACTAGTTAAACAAAGCAAGAATTAGGAAACAGTTACAGCATTCAAAGAAGTGTTCACAGGATAGCAGGCAGGGTGAAACAATTCAAGAGACTGCAGTCAGAGAAGCAAAGACCGTTTTGACTTTTAACACAGAGAAAGTAAAGAATCCATGAGGTGGCAGGGGAAGAGCAGACTTGTTACAAGGAGAGAGGTGTGGCACACCGAGTTTGATGCTGAATAGCTGTAACCAATACATGGTTTGATGCCTTGGTGTTAGCCCAAAAGAAGTACAGATCTCACTGGTGCTCTGGGAAAAAGCTTACCTATTAACTGAAGGAAACATAGCTGGAAGCAGAACCTGGAAATATGTTCTTGTGCTTTTCAAGAGTTGTGGTGCAAGCTTGGCACACAATGGAGGCTTGTCAGCCCTATAAGGGAATTGCAACATGCTGTAGCGTGCCAGTTTGGTAAGAATAACGGGAAACTGCTCCAAGCAAAGGAAAACCAATGTTTTGATGAAAACCCAAAGGATGATTAATGTGAGGTATTTCAGTTGTTATTAGCAATGTATGTAAGATCAAAAGCCATTATGCTCTATCTAGGGCAACGTTCTGAAAAGATTCCTGTGGCATCAGGTCTGTTGCAGTGCAGCAATATTGCTGTTTCCTCACCCTTATATCCAAATGCTAGCCTCCAAAGACACAGTGGTCCTATAGAAAGGGAACAGTATCTTTAAGATGCCCTAAAGGAAGAAGATAATCAGAAAAAGAATTCTAAACCTAAGGTGTTTCTGCAGCATTGAATAGACTAAAACCGCACTAAATACCAAAAGCTTTCTGGAATTCTCCCAAAGCACAGACCATGAATGGGTTCGCTGCAAGAAGCTTCATCCACGCCTCAGGGAAGGAGAAGGTGCAATGGGATGTGTGAAGAAATAAACTAAAAAGCCCATAATACCAATAGAACCCACCAGTTTTAGTAACAGTACAGCATACTTTGAAGAATGACTGAAGGATATGGACAAATCCTGTGCACTTTATTGCTTATACACAAATCACTATAGTCATATATTTTTCATTAAAAAATGAAACAAACAAACAAAAAAAACCCCAATGACATAAAACTATGTTTTGTCACGTGGTTTTGATTTCTGCCTGTAATAAGACATCATTCTTGAACATTTCCTGCAAAAGAATGACAATTAGAAACTGGAAAGGTTTTCGTTTGTTTACAAATATTTATAGTCATTAGTCACAATGTTAAAGCTTTTTGAACAAAAATTATAATGCCCTGGTTGAGATTCCAGGAATATGCCTTATTTTGTATACATAATAGGGTATCTCTTCTTTATCCTTTTTTGAGTCAGCTATGAAATAGCAGCAAAGCATGCCCACATGCTTCACACGGACAACAACAGACAACTATGAAAAACAAACGGTGATGAAGTTCCTCATTTAACCTACAAGTTTGTACCTCCCAAGAAGATAATAGAAATTAAAAAACAAACCCCAAAAAGCAACCAACAACAACAAAACAAAGCAAAACAAGCCAAAAAACCCACCCAAAAATACCAAACCCAAACAAATTTATGTAGTTAAGATTGTAATCAGCAGCTGTTAAACTCTTAAGATGATTTGAGGAAATATCAGTCCTACTCCTCTTCAGAGTCCTAAAAGTGTGTCTGAGTATCTGTGTTCATGAAGGCATGGCAGATGCAGCTTATCCATCGCTCTCTTTCTTGAAACCCACTGTACTAAACTACAATTTACCGCACAGTACCACGAAACTGGCATCACTATAGAAAAGGTTGTCTGCAAAATATAGAAAGGGAAATACTAGCAAGACTTAGAGCATTCTTGATGAGGTCTTATTACTTCTGTTTCCCTTGTGTTCTTTAGATAGGGAAATGTATGTGATATCAGTGAGACCACAGCAAGGTTGCAACAGCAAAAGTAAGTCTCTCATCCAAAAAGCTAATATAGAATATTGATGTTTTCAGCTTTTTTCTTAAGCATGCTTAGTCGTTGTGTTCTATTTCTCTCTTCAAGTAAACTTGGAAGAGATATTATGAATACAGAACACTACATGGTTCTATTATTGCTTGTTGCAAATCAACATTATTTTTTAAAGTTACCTGAAAGACTCTAGCCTGCTTTATGCAAATATTGCCTTTTGGTATTTCTTTGCAGTGAACTCCTGGACATGATTTACTTCCCACAGATTTATATTTCATTTTGGCAAAGATAGAAACATCTCCTCAGTAGAGAAAAGGTGCAGATAACTGTAAGTCTTCAAAGCCATCTGTGAAAAGAAGTGGAAGATACTGGGGTTTCCTCCTCTCTGGCAGAGCCCTAGCTACCCGCAGGTACCTTTCAAGTTTTGTCTTAGTTTAATGTTCCTTGAATAAAGAGAACACCAGACTGGGCTATTCTCACAAAGGAATTTTTTTTATTACCCTCTCATGCACCAGTTAAATTTCTGTCATTCGTAGATTAATGCATAAAGTGAAATTAAACCATATTAGGAACTAACGGTGCCAGAAAATTCACACATGGCTACAACAGCCATCTTGACACCCACAAGATGTTCCACCTCCTTCCAATAACACTACTCCCTTTTTTTTGTCTAAACAAAATCTCATGGCTCACCTTTCCCCACATGCTTGTTTTTGACCCATCCCTTTTTGGTATTACCCTCAACAATTTAACATATTCTGCCAAACTAGCATAATGGTCTTATGAAATTTTTCAAGATAACATCAAGATTGTCTTGCTACTTTTAGAGGTAATCAAGTGCAATCACAATCATGCTGGGAGAACAGGCTCCATGAGAATCAAGTCTGGAGCTAGAGTTATAGAGGACATATACAGCACCTGGTCTTTACTCTGTTAAAAGACAATGTCTGTGTGATATACCAGCATTATAAAAAAATCATGAGGAAAGGTGAGTCACAGCATGTTTATGTTTAGACATGCTATGTTTAGGCAGTTTCCTAACATTTCAGTGATATAAAACTTTTTTGACAGAAGTTTGCACTAATAGTGACTCTTCTTCCCTGAACAAAGATCGTTACATATACGGAAAAACCTTTCCCACCAGAATCAAACACTTTGGAAAATAAATGTTTAAAAAGAAAAAAAAAGGGAAAAAAATAAAGTAATCACAGTTTGTGTCTTCTCATTTTGAGGCATGTGGTTGGAATTCAGCCTCATTTGTTCAGTACTTGCCTCAGGATGGCTTCTACTCTGTGCTAAGCTTTTAGAATTACATCAGTAGTGTTGTTTAAGCATGCTTTATCCAGTCACTGAAACAATTTACCTGTTCCAACAGCAGTGGACACTTTTCCCTGCTACATCTACGATGTGCTGCAGCATCATTATCAAAATACTTCACCCTCACAAGCACTGAGGCAATTTCTTTGTCCAGGATGGCAGCAAGCAATATTCTTCTTTACTTTCTAAACAAAATAAAACTGAAGTATGACTTAAATTAGTCAAGAAACACTGTAGATGGCATGCAAAAAGAAGAGAGGGCCACATGCTCTCTTTGTTTAGCTATTAATGACATCAGACTCATGTTGCTCCTATGTGAAGACTATGTACAGTGCACTCAAGCTGCACCACAGTACTCTTGACTATATTGTAATGTCAATAAAGCATCCAATGAGCCAAAGTTTCAGGAAAAACTTTACTTTTATGCTACAAACTATTATTTGTACACTTTTCATTTTCTTATCAATTTTCTGTCCATGCAGGGCAAGAAAACGAAAGTTCTCACCATGTTGCCCTAAAGAATCTTTTCCTCTGTATGTTAGATTTATCATTGAAAAACATTTGAAGTGAACATACCTCCTGCCTCCTTGAGCGCGTAATTCCTTGACTCTGCAAACGGTCAGAAGGTTTACACATTTATTTTTTTTACCACCTCCCTTCAGTTACTTCATGGCTAGGTACTTCCTTTATCATGATTCCTGTGTCAGATCACTTTTCTCCTGTCTTGAAGAAAATCTCTTTATGCATGTATTTCGTATATAAACATTGATGCAAATAAATACAGATAAAATTTCAGAATACAGAATTTCCTACTGAGTCTTTCATTTTCCTTAGATATATTCTAAGGTTGTCACTCATCTTAACACTCTTTAAGAGATGGCAGAATCTTTTTTTCATTTATCTCTTAAGATGTAGAATTATTACTTCCTGTCTTTGAATGTGTGTTTACAGGTCAGGTTTGCTAACATTTAGCAATTTAAATATATAAGCAAGCTCATCACAGACATACTAGACAATATTCTGAAAATCTGTATTTGGATTAATACCATTCGATATTTTCTAGTCAGATAGCCTCTAAAATTTCTTTTCCTCTGAACACATATTTCACATCACTACAGTGAGGAGACAGCCAGAGATCTGAGTTAAGCAAGCACTGATAATAGGCTTAGCAAAGAGCACAAGAAATGGGCTTCTGAGTAAGCCAGAAACATGAGTACATTTCCATTGCTTCTGGCAGGCTTGCAAGCTGCATTAAAAGCTATGTTTCTTCACCATTATCACATCAAAATAAATTTAGCATATTGCTAAATTTAAATGCTGCATATACTGCAGGGTCTTTCACTCTTACATACACTTGGCTTCATAGATATGAGAAAAAAATAACAGGATGAATTTTTTTTTTTTTTTAGGCTAGCTTATCTACAATTTCACTACTGCAACGGAGCAACACACTTTCTGAAAATTATCTCAAAAAGGAGAGAAGCAGTGCCCTGAAAATGGCAATTAAGAGGGACTCAGTTGGAATTTAGCTTTTATGTGGCTGAAACTGAATATAATGATTCTCACCTTAAATAAGAACAATGAGCTTGCCAAGCTTTCTCAATCACTCCATCCCTGAATTCAAATTTTCAAATTGCAAAATGAACAAATTGGGTGAAAAATACAAAGAATATCTCTATATTTGGTAAAGAAATTGCCATGATGGTGCAAGCTTGACTTGCAACTGAATTTAAAGGTAAGAGGGGATGGGGGTGGGAAACAGTAATATTATGCCAATATTATAAAATTAATAATGTATTTAAGAATATTTTATTTATTTAAGAATATTTTATTTATTATCAAATGGTTTAAACTGGAAGAGGGTAGATTTAAA
>WBNM01014494.1:288730-358178 GCA_013399055.1 Ramphastos sulfuratus | reverse complement strand
GGCTGCATGTGCACACTGCATCACATCAGGGGCTGCCTGGTATCTACTGGTTCTTCAGCACAGAAATCGCCTCCACACAAATCTGTCCAGCAGCACTGAGAGGAGCTCAAGCTAGGTAACATCTGCCTCCAGCCCCACTCCTCTCTTGCACAGAGAGAAGAGCCACAGCATGCCATGCCCAAGGCCCAGGATGGCTGAGCTGTCCCCACGCCTTACTGCAGCAAACAGATTGCTCTGATTAAAGCCAGCACAACAAAGCCCTCTCCAGCCAGGGACAGCCCATCATCTTCCAGATGAGAATGCCCATTTCAGTCCTCCTCCTTCTTTAAGACAGGCAGCTGAATCATTTCCTGGTGCTCTACCCAGAGGTAAGATTTATACCCTCAATACTATTTTGCATCAACTGAGCCTTTGAGAGCTCTTTCATATCTGGGACACATCATTAGGTGCTGTCAATCAGTGTCACCCCACAGATGTCACTGAAGTCATACCTGTCTGCACCTCAGGAGAATCTGATTTGGCAAAAGCATGGGGAGATGGATGAGAAATGCAAGTTGATGTTGATTTAGTTTCTCAACAGCAAAGTGCAAATGCAGGAAATGAAATAATATGTGGAGGAGGAAGTTCCTGCAGTTCTTCTTCACTGCAAATCCCTCAGACTGGCACAGCACAGCAAAATTAAGCTCATTTATTTCCCAACTGAAATCCCAAGACTCTTCCATGTTTGAAAGGCATCATAGATGTTTTTTGGATGGCTGCTTCATCTCGTCAACAGAGAAGCAGTTAGTATGAAGGGAGGAAGACATTCTTCTAAGCAGAAGTTGCAAGGGGCTTTACCACACTGACTCCTGAAGACTGGGCAGAGGCTTTGCTAAGTCCCAAACGTTCAGAGGGATGAGCTGAAAGCCATGGACTTTGATTTTAGTGCTAGCAAACCTCTATCACTTAGTGATAAGCCCTAATCATAATGTCCAAGCTGCCTGGCAGCGCCGTGCATTCCCCCTCCTCAACACTCAGCACCTTGTGCACTCCACTTTGGGCTGTGCTCCAACTCTGTACATTGCAGGACAGTAAGGAATGCTTGTCGTGGTTAACTGTAACATCATGAAGAAGAACCAAGTAAAGGATGCATGGGGCCAGTCACCTAGGTTCATTTACTGCTGGTTCCCTTACACTGGCTAAACATTCCCATGGTGAAAAAGTTTTGCTCCCAGTCTCACCATAAGAGAAGTCAAGTGGGGACCGTTCTGAGCCAGGAGAAATTGTGAACCAAGTATGAATCACAGAATCATTTTGGTGAGAAAATACCCTCAAGCTCTTCAAGTCCAACCATTCTCTAACTCTACCAAGGCTGGTGCTAAACCGTGTCCCTCAGCACCACATCTCTGTGTCTTTTAAACACCTCCAGGGATTTGGATTCAACCACCTCCCTGGGCAGTCTGTTCCAGTATTTAAGAACCCTTTCAGTGAAGAAGTTTCTTCTAATACCCAACCTAAACCTCCCCTGGGGCAGCATGAGGCCATTTTTTCTTGTCCTGTTACTTGTTACTAGGGAGAAAAGACCAACCCTCACCTGACTCCAACCTCCTTTCAAGGAGTTGTAGAGAGCTAGAAGGTCTCCCCTCAGTCTCCTTTTCTCCCATTCTCTCAGCTGCTCCTCACCAGACCTGTTTCTCCAGACCCTTCAATAACTTCATTGCCCTTCTCTGGACCCACTCCAGGACCTCAATATCTTTGTTACAGTAAGGATGATGAAGACAAAATGGGGAACTGATTGGTTTAATTACAACCTGATTTCCTCAATCATAAATTCAGAAGTAGACGGCCTTGAGTTTTAATTAATAGGACTGCTTGAAGGATCTCGACCTCATCATTTTTCAGTCAGAGAGGTACAGGAAAAGGTCAAGAAATCGTAATTTCAAGTGAACACAAACTGAAGGCAATTATCAGACCCAGCAGAAAATGCTGCTCCTCTGTTAGACTCAAAGGTATGGTCAGATCTTTTTCCCTATCACCCAAAGACAAAGCCACTCCTCAGTGGCTCACTACAGCCCACCTGCAGTACCCTGGAGTCACAACCCCCCCATACCTCACAAATGTCCTTGAGGTGCTTGATGTAGTGGCGCTCAGTGCTCATGATTTCATTGATGACGTTGGCTCTCATCTGGTCTCGGTTCTGAACGGTCCTGCCGAGACACAGGCAGTCGGCGCTTGGATCCAAGTGGCCATTCTGCACGTCGCTGGTTCCCTCCTCCACACCATCCTCTTGGTTCACCCATAGCTGCGAGGAGAAGAGGGGAGAGCAAGAGGATTACTCACCAAAGCCTCGGGAAGCCAGCAGGTCAAAACTGGCTGGGGCTCGGGCTCAGGGTCATGCAACCTGACTTGCTCCTCAGGGCAACAGTGACGCTCAGAGATGAACCGTGGTGTCCACCACAGCTCACAGCCCAGGCAGCACATTTTGGTACTGCTGCAACCAGCCCCAAATGGTTCCCCACACGCCGCCAAGCCCCTCTTGTACATGGAGAGGATTCAAGTCTTCATGGTTTTGATCCCAGACACAAAATAACCCAGGTGAAAGGGTGACCAGGGTTGGGTGCTGCCAAGTGCTGTGAAGCAAGGTGCATACATGTGAGTCAGCCCAACCTAAAGCTGCTGTGACTAGGGTGAGGCACTGGCTGCCCCAGATGCTGCACACCATCAGCTGTGGGCAGTCTCTGCAAGAAGCAATAAGCTCTTCACAGGCAACTGATTTAAGAAGGTGAAGAGCATGATAAGCAGGTTCAAGGAGGTTCTCCTCCCCCTCTACTCTGCCCTAGGCAGGCCACAGCTGGAGTTCTCAGTCCAGTTCCAGGCTTTTCAGTTTGAGATAGGGAACTACTGGAGAGAGTGCAGTGGAGGCTACAAAGATGCTGAGGGGCCTGGAGCACCTCTGTGAGGAGCAAAGGCTGAGAGCCCTGGGGCTGCTGAGCCTAGAGAAGGGCAACCTGAGAGGGGTTCTTACCAATACTCAGCAAGAGCTAAAGGGTGGGGGACAAGAGGATGGGGCCAGACTCTTCTCTATGGTGCCCAGGGACAGCACAAGGGGCAGTGGGCACAAGTGGAAATCAGGAAGTTCCATCTGAACAGGAGAAGAAATTTCTTTGTTTTGAGGGTGCTGGAGGCCTGGAGCAGGCTGCCTGGAGAGGCTGTGGAGTCTCCTTCTCTGGAGAGATTCCAAATTCACCTGGCCATTGTGATCCTGTGCAAGCTGCTGTGGTGTCCCTGCTTTAACAGGGGGGTTGGACTGAATGGTCTCCAGAGGTGTCTTCTAATTCCTGCCAAGATTCTGTGAGTCTGTGATAAAGCCTTTACAGGTGACTGATTTATAAAGGTCAAGATACATCTGGTTCAGGAATCTGAATGAAGGTGAACATCAGCCCAGGCTCACCAGGCTGTGGCACTGGTTTTTAAGCTTCCCAGGCCAGGATGTGTGAGTGAGCATTGATTTCCATTTCACAGCAGCTTTCCTCATCATTTCACATGAAGAACCTTTCCTGCTCAGGCGAACGCCCCATCTCAGCATCCTGAGACTTGATCCCAAAGCTGCACTGAGATCAGACCAGCTGAATAAATCTCCAACAACCTAAGGGAGATGAGGGCAGCTTTGGACAGGATGAAGTACCCCTGGGCACTGGATACTCTACACTGGAACAAACAACAAAAGCGATGAGAAAGGATCACGGACTTTACAGCAGATTGAATTTTCTTTCCAGCATCAAATAAAACTATAAATAAATCTATTCAACTTCTGGTGGCCTTTCAGGACTTCAAGGGGCTGACCAGAAAGATGGGGACAGACTTCTAAGCAGGGTCTGCTGTGACAGGACAAGAGGTGATGGGTTTAAACTACAAGAAGGAGATTTAGGCTAGAGAGAAGGAAGAAATGTTTGCAACGAGAGTGGTGAGAGCCTGTCCAAGGTTGCCTAAGAGAGCTGGTAGAAATCCCATCCTTGGAACCACTGCAGGTCAGGTTGGTTGGGGCTCTGAGAGACCTGCTCTAGCTGCAGCTGTCCCTGCTGACTGCAGAGGGGTTGGAATAGAGGACCTGTAAAGGTCCATTCAACCCCAAACCATTCCACAATTCTGTGAACTTGTAAAGACAGGGTAACACTGCCTCCTTCTCCATGAGTCTTTGAACCACACAAGACATGGATCAAATGTCTCCTTTTGTTACTTTTCCCCCTAAATAATAAACAATGGCTTAAAATAACTGATCAACTCAAACTGAGCTCACCACAGTTTGTAAACATGAAATAAAACTTCAACCAGCCAGAAATACTCCTGCTTTACACAGAAATACAACCTTGCTACAGCAACGCAATTCAGGGTCACCCGAGCTGTGATGTAAATGAAGCTCCTCAGCATTTAAACCCCAAATACTAGAGACTTTCAAACACAAAAATAGATCCAACTATAAACAAGTGACACTGTGCAACACATGGAAACCAGCTGCACCCTTAAGATCACCTTCTGGTCCTCTTTTTCAGTGGTAAAAGTTTTCACTGCTTTCCCATTATTCAGCTTAAGTTTGGTTTTAAATGGCTTGCAAAGGGCTGTGTTCCTGTAAATTAGTAAAAAACCCTAATTCTGCCCATGCTCCTGCCCTGCTTTCCTAACCAGTATCATGCTCTGCTAAACCACTTCTTACAGTTCCCAGTTCTGCCACCCTACAGAGAGCCATAAAGGCCAAGAGGCTGAGATGTTTGAAGGAAACTCATCTCTTCTCTAGCAGAACACCAACAGCAATGCAAACCTAAAGGATAAGAACCCCAAAGCAGTTGGCTGGACTCTTCACCCTGCTCCTGTGGCCATCAGGGACTTGCTCAGGAGGGTGTGTATCACAGAATGGCCTGAGATGGAAAGGACCTTCAAGATCATCTAGTTCCAAAATCCCTACCACAGACAGGGATACCTCAGACTAGCTCAGGTTGTTCAAAGTCTCATCCAGCCGGGTCTTGAACACTTCCAGGGAGGGGGTATTCACAACCCACCCCGGACAACCTGTTCCAGTGTCTCACCACTCTCACAGTAAAGAATTTCTTCCTGATGTCTAATCTAAATCAATTAGCAGCAATGTTGGGTTTAATGACAAGAAGTCCTCTTTGATGGGCAGGACCTGCACTGAGCATTGTAAGGAACTGCTGAATCCAGGCTGTGCTCACACCATGTCCTGGCAGCACTGGGTACTTTCCAGGGCAGGAAATGAGCGGCAGAGCCAGGATGGATCTGGGCATCATGCCTGCTATGCTCACACCATCTCCTAACTATCCCCTACCCTGTACTGCCAACATCGAACCTCCTTCTGCACATCAGAAGACCAGAGAGACATGCTGAAGGCTGCCAAGGAGGTGAAATAAGCCCTCCTGGCAGCGCTGCATGAAAGAGCCATCCTCCAAGTACAAAGCTCCGTACCTTTCTTCAAGACAGCCCAGCCAAGAGTCAATTCAGTGCCTTGTGTGACAGAGCAGAAGCAAAGCCCAGCGACTCTGGCTGTCAGCTCTCATTTCTTACGTCCTGATGCACCCCAGGGGGAAGGGACATGTCCAGGCCATGTGGTCCTGCAGCACTGCCAGCACCCAGCATGGCCCAGCTGTGGTCAAAGAATCCCAGAATGCCAGTATGGTGGGGTTGGAAGGAACCTCTGGAGATCATCCAGTCCAACCCCCTTGCTAAGGCAGGGGCACACCCAGCAGCTTGCCCAGCATCACAATGTCCATGTGAGTTTGGAATCTCTCCAGAGAAGGAGACTCCACAACCTCTCTGGGCAGCCTGCTCCAGGGTTCTAGCACCTAAAGAGGTTTCTCATCCTGTTCACATGGCACTTCCTGGGTTCGAGCTTGTGCCCACTGTCCCTTGTCCTGTCACTGGGTACCACTGAGAAAAGCCTCCTCCCATCCTCACGACCTCTACCCTTTAGCTCTTGACCAGAATTGAGAAGATCCTCTCTCAGTCTTCTCTCTTCTAGGCTAAAGAGCGTGAAGTTTCTCAGCTTCAAAGGGTGAGCAGCCCTGGGTACAGCAGATTACTTCAGTGATCCCAGCCAGGTTCAGCTAAGCCAGTTTGGACACAGGGAAAGCACTGGGAGATGCAGAACACCTGGGAGCAGGTCCGCATGCCCTTCCCATTCCCCACTGCAGCATCTGCTGCAAAGATGGACTAGAACATGTTGGTCTCCCAGCTGTGGGGCTGCACAGAAAAGGTTTTGTGGGGATCTCAGGGAGGGATTTTTGTAGGACTTTTATCAGCCTGGGAGGGCTGGATGAGCCCTGAGGTCACTGCAAGGGATGGCAGTGAGCTAACGTTCTAACTGCACCCAAAGATATGGGGATCCAGCATGGAAACCCTCTCCTGACACGCTGGAACAAAGTCCAGAGGGATGTTACTTGTTCAGAGGAGCAACCCAAAAGCCAGCTATAAAAGCAAACCCACTCTGATCTGGCAGAGGTTTTGGTCACACTGAGGCAGAGCAACAGCTCATGTACATGAATGTCTACGTCCTGCTTCTGCCATGCTGGTGCAGGGTTGTTACAGCAACCTCAGGGGACAATGTTCCTACACCAGGGGCACTGGTTTTAGTGAGAGCTCTGCTGTGAAAACCTGGGGGCCAGCCTCAGAAAAGAAAACAGACCAGATCCTGGAAAAACCTGAATTGCACAGGGAGTGCTTTGAGAGATATCTCCTTGTGACAGCTTGACTGCCATTCCAACTCAAATAGATGTTCAAAATCAAGCAGGACCAATGTAGCTGTTAAAATATTTAAAAGAATCTCCCACCCTACCTTCCTGCACCTCAGAAAAGGTATTTTGCAGCTCTCCCAAACCCAACTGGAACAGCTTGTCAGCAAGTTTCATGACACTCCTGTCAGTTGGCCAACAGAGGATATTTTTAATGCTCTACCTCCTGAAGTCAAGTGATCATGAGAAGAATTTCAATTTTCAGTTAGAAAATCAAGCATAGAAAATCTAATCCTAACAGCAGAAGGGAGGAAGCTTGAAAGCACAAATCCTAAAGGCTGTGAGAGTCTAAGGCAAACAGTAAGCTTGCAAACTTTCATGAGTTCCAAAAATCTTCAGAGTTTGGTGTTTTTTGTGCCTGGCAGGAACATTCCCTGCTTCCACATCTGGAATCTCCAGAGTCCTGCTTGCCTGCCTTAATGAAATTTTTCCTCCTTCCTGCTAGGATTCATGTTCCCAAAAGGACAAAACTTACAGCCTAGATGACTTCTCCTTCAATTACAAACAAATACTGGCAAGAGAGGAAGATGGAGATGCCTTCCACCCGATGTTCTCCACCCTGAGCTTTCATCCCTCTGTGCTGTTCAAACATTCCAGTTTTCTGCCTTAACTTTTAAATTGTCCATAATTCAAGCAAGGATCATTCTTTACAGGGGATCACTTAAGTCTGGATCATGACTCACAGAGGTGAGGCACATCAGCAACCCTGCTGCTGAATGGGTCAGACTCTTCAAGTGGTAGAAGCCTTCCCCATCAATAAACAGGGATAACTGACCTCACCTGTGACATTTGCACTGGCATTTGTGAGGGTGACAGACTTCATGATTAGGAAGAAGCTCACAGAAAGGCTCATGCATAGTTTGCAACAGGAACTAAATAGATGAGTGAGGGCTCACCGTGCTCTTGTGCATGAGCAACACTTTGGCGGGACAGACCTTTGGTCTGATGTAGTATAGTTGGCTTTGCAGCTTCACCTCACAGATCCTCCTGTGCCCACACTGAGGAGCTGGGCTGTGCTGGTGGAAGGGAAGGTTGCCCTTAAAGTGTTAAACATCCCCTCTGACCCAACACCACCACCTCAAGCCAGATCCTCTCTGCTTCACTGACCTGCTCACCCAAACTGCAGCGATGGTGTGCTGCAGGCGACAGGAAGGGGAAAGAAGCAAAGTGGGGGTGACACTGCTTTACCCAGGAAGTTATGAAATGTCATATTTAGTTGATTTAGACAATGTTACAGAAATTCCTATTTTAGCCCAGTTCACAGTCACCTGTAAGTTGGGTGTTTGCTATGTTTAGACATAGGTGACCCTCCCAAAAATGTTCTTCTGCCTGAAATGCTCAGCCAGGCAGCCTAGAGAGGCTGTGGTGTCTCCTGCTCTGGAGACATTCCAAACCCACCTGTCTCTAGTTGGCCTTTTCAATTCAGACAGTCTCAGCTTTGTTCTTGTGCTTATTCTTGGTATATGCAAATCAGCTGCAGTGCTGTGTCCAGTTCTGGGATCCCCAGTTCCAAAGCGACAGAGAAGAGTCCAGGGGAGGCTAGGAAGATGCTGAGGGGCCTGGAGCATCTCTGTAAGGATGAAAGGCTGAGAGCCCTGGGGCTGTTGAGCCTGGAGAAGAGCAGCCTGAGAGGGGAGCTGAGCAATGCTCAGCAAGAGCCAAAGGGTGGCTAGCAAGGGGATGAGACCAGACTCTTCTTTCAAGGAACAAACAACAGGACAAGAGGAAATGACCTTAAATTGCCGCAGGGGAGGTTTAGGTTGGACATAAGGAACTATTTCTTTCCCCAGAGGGTTGTTGAGTCCTGGCCCAGGCTGCCCAGGGCAGTGGAGACATCCCCCATCCATGAATTGATTTCAAAGCCCTAGAGATGTGGTGCTGAGGGACATGGCTTAGTGGTGACCTGGTGGGTTAATGGTTGTATCTGATGATGGTAAAGGTCTTTTCCAACCAAACTGATTCTCTGATTCTTCCCTAAGGTGGTGGTTAGCCTGTGCTGTGCCCTTGTTCCCAGTCCTGGCACTGCATTCTGTGCACGCTCTGTTGGACTCTACTGGATTAAAAAGATCAGTTGCTTATTTGCAATCAAGCAGGGCTCATGGTGCAGAGCTTTGCATAAGTAAAACATCATCAGTCTCTGTGTGTCCCTCCAGCCTGTCTCTGCTCTCAGGAGGAAGCACAGACTCTCCTGACCTCTACAAATGCCCATGGGCAGATGTTTCTCCTTTCTCTGAATTTAGAGAGGAGGTGAGGACCTGGCGGGCCCAAAGATGTTTCCTGTGTTTCCAGAAGCTGCCCCAGACTTGCTGCCCTTCTCTGGGCAGGATGCAGGCACAGGCATGGAACTGAGAGTTGGGATGCTGTTTGCTGGGAATCATAGAATTGTTTTGATCTTGAAGATCATTGAGTCCAACCATCAACCCAACACCACCATGGCCATTAAAGCATGTCCCAGAGTGCCACATCCACGCATTTCTTCAACACCTCCAGGGATGGGGACTCCACCTGGGCAGACTGTTCCAATCCCTGACCACTCTTGCAGGAAAGAAATTGTTCCTTATCTCCAACCTCCCCTGGGAAAATTTCAGGCCATTTCCTCTCACTCTACCACCTAATATTAGGGAGAAGAGATCAACCCCCATCACACTCCAACCTCCTTTCAGACAGTTATAGAGGGCAATGAGGTCTCCCCTCAGCTTCTTCTCCAAGCTGATACCCCCCAGTTCCCTCAGCTGCTCCTCACCAGACATGTCCTCCAGACCCTTCACCAGCTTTGTTGCCCTTCTCTGGACCTGCTCCAGCCCCTCAAAGCTCTTCTTGGAGTGAGTGACCCAAAACTGATCCCAGGATTTGAGGTACAGCCTCACTAGTGCCAGGTACAGGGGCACAATGGCTTCCTTACTCCTGCTGGCCACGCTGTTCCTGATCCAAGCCAGGGCGCTGGTGGCCTTCTTGAATGCTGAGCCAAGCAGCATGACCTGTCACGATAACAGCAGCTGCACTCAGCACAGGCAGCATTTGGATGCTAAAATACTGCTTGAATTTGAAAAAGAAACCAAAACCCTCCAGTGTGGGTGCAGCGCATGCCATGGCTGTGCCGCACTGCTCACGCCGTGGGCCAGACCTCCACCAGCAGCTATTTTTAAGCTGGGTTTGCCACAGGAGAATTAAAATCTCCTTTAGAAGGCACTGACTGCAGCAGACACTGCAGCACATCCCACTTTGTTTGCCCAACAGGTGAATGCCACATCCTCCTCCTGTCTGCAGCACCTCGCCTTGGTGTCACTGTCACTGGTGCCAATGCAGTAGCTGCTGTGAGCGATGTGCTGCTGCATCCAGGTCCCTACGTGTATAGAAAGGTCTTAAAGGTGAAACCAGCCCCAGAAGATGGGGCAGCAGGATGTGGCTGACTCTTGGAACTATACCTTCAACACACAGCAGTCACCACTCCTATGAATAAAAGCTAAACCCACCTAGCCAATAAAGCTATCAGGTGACAGGAACTAAGACTTTGTATTTAGAGTTTCCTTTGATGCCTTAAAAGCTCACTCCAATTTCTCCAGCACTTCTCCTCTAGCAGCAGAAAGTAAAGTGGGTCAAAGGCAGCTTTTCAGCATGAAAACCAATCTAAAATTACAACACTTGGGGAAACCTGGGCAATGATGAGAGGGACCCACAGAGCATCACTGCACTGGTCCACCCCTGCAGTTCTTCCTAGCTAAGAGCTACCAACTAGAGGTAATTCATACACCATCTTTTCTCACACCTTTGAGGACTATCAGCCTTTGTTTCTGCACAACAACTCAAAACTAGGCACTACAACATTCCCAGGTTCTTGAATGAGGGGAAAGGGGTTGGAAGGGACCTCTGGAGGTCATCTAGTCCAACCTCCCTGCTAAAACAGGGTCACCTACAGCAGCTTGCTCAGGATCACAACAGCCAGGTGGGTTTGGAAACTCTCCAGAGAAGGAGACTCCACAATCTCTCTGAGCAACCTGCTCCAGCGCTCCTGCACCCTCACACCATAGAAGTTTCTCCTCCTGGATTTCCATCTACATCCACTTCAAACCCACCTAGACATTGTGATCTTCAGCAACAGGCTATGGCTGACCCTGCTTTAGCAGGGGAAGTTGGACTAGATGATCCTCAGAGATCCCTTCCAACTTCCACCATGCTAGCATCTGTCCTACACCCAGCTCATTCTTCAGCATTAAGTCAGGTTTTGTAGCTTTCATTTGCCTCTCCCATGACTTATGAGTTTCCATAACATTCTCCCTGAGCACAGAAACTTCCTGCAGGAAACCATTCACCATTGCTAGCTCCAAATTCTACTCCTCCTCTGTTGTGCTTTTTATCTCCCCCCACCAAAGAAGCATCACTTTATCATCCAGCTTCTGCTTGGAAAGTTCCTGTGCTCCCAAAAAATGGCTTTCCTATTTCCTTCTCACTTTTATTTATGTCTCAAGCTACCAGGAGGACAACTGCAGGTGCTATGCATGGAGATAACAATTCCCATATGAGACACAATTCCAGTCTGGCTTTCATACGCAGTGCCCCCCAACTATGCATGTCAAAGAGGCCAAGGGAACCAGCAGGTCACTGCTTTCCTCTGCACTCACAAATATGCATTTTTCCTGCTATGAGTTTGTGTGAGCACCAAATGCTTTGCCAAAGGTTTTCATGTGATCTGGCTGGAGAGCAAGAAGTGTCAGACATCTCGTTGCAAACTAGGTTTCCAGCCCAGTTTTGTCCTCAGAATTGATCCAAATAACTTTCAGAGGAATTTGACCCTGCAGTGATCTCCTGCACCCCATCTTGGTAACCCACAGGAGATCTGCAGTCCAAAATATCCTGACGTTTTTGACAGGGTGCTGGGACATCTCATTTCAAATAGATTATTACCTAGAAAGGTTAGACCAGATGGTCACACAGAATCACAGGTTAGGGGCTGGAAATGACCTTGAAAGCTCATCCAGTCCAATCCCCCTGCCAGAGCAGGACCACCTCTACCAGATCACGCAGGAACACATCCAGGCAGGTCTTGAATAACTCCAGAGAGGGAGACTCCACAACCCCCCTGGGCAGCCTGTGCCAGTGTTCTGTCACCCTCACAGGGAAAAATTCTTCCTCGTCTTTCCATGGTACTTCCTACACCTCAACTTCCACTATTGCCCCTTGTCCTGTCATTGGGCATCACCCAGCAGAGCCTGGCTCCATCCTCTTGGCACTCACCCTTTACACATACATACATAAACATTTGTGGGGTCACCTCTCAATCTCCTCTCCAAGCAGCAGAGCCCCAGCTCCCTCAGGCTCTCCTCATAAGGAAGATGTTCCACTCCATCATTCTGGGGGCTCTGCACTGGACTCTCTCAAGCAGTTCCCTCAGGTCCTTCCTGAACTGAGGGGCCCAGAACTGGACACAATATACCAAATACAACCTCACCAGGGCAGAGTAGAGGGGGAGGAGAACCTCTCTCAATCGACTAACCACAGCCTTCCTAATACAGCCCAGAACAGCACTGGCCTTCTTGGTCACCAGAGCACATTGCTGGCTCATACAGAACCACAGATGATCCTTGGGGTCCCTTCCAATCTGGCATTCTGTGATTGTCTTCTGCTTTTCTACCTGTCTGGTCCATCCTGTCATCCCTTACTTGATCTGCTTGTCATCCTCTGCTATGTAACACATTGTTCCCTTTTCCTCCTGCACTTGCATAAGAGAAATAGAGATATAAAGCCAAGTGATTTTTTTTGCAAGTAAAACTAGAACCACCCAGGCTAAATCAGGCAGTTTTCTGGCATCAGCTTCAAAAAGCAGGGCTTAAAGTACAACAGAGAGGAAAAAAAAAACCCAACCTCCTCATTATGAAAGAGTGATCAGAAGAAATCCAAGGAAAAAATACAGAGAAAAGAGAAAAGCAAAAAGGGTTCAGGTTAAACAGTCCTTGACAAGACCCTGAAGGAGCATAAACGTTCCACCACAACTGAAAGAGGGGTTACAGGCACCTCCCCTAAGTGCCCCAAAGGTTTTGCAGACATCTGGTTCAAATGATTTACCAAAAAAGACAGAGAGAGCAAAGCAGGGGGAGGTGGGGAACATGCAGGAATAGAAATGAAGAGGCAAGCAAGCGACCTCGGCCTGCAGAGGAGAGAAGATGACAGTCCAAGTGCCAGTTGTTCTCTCAGAACAAGCCCAGCAGCGAGTAGGCTGTGTGGAGAAGGCAGCTTGGGCTGGGATACCCCAGAGCCAAATGTTCCCCTTCAGCCTCCTTGCAGAGCTGGGGACAAAGCATGCCAGAGCTCTGTGGGGATTTGCTCAAGTGCCTGGTCCCTAGGTTCAAGGACTGAAGGATCAGGCATGACAAATAAATGGTGCAGCTTCCCACTTCTGCAAGAGCATCAGCTGGTTCCAGGGAAAGTCTACAGACCCAGGGCAGGTCTTTGGTCCCTGAGCACCACTCTGGTCCCATCCCATGCTGAACAAGCATCTCTCAAATTGCCTCTCACAGAGCTAACAGCAGGACTGGTTTTGTTGGAGTGAAGTCACACTGCAGGGTTGTGACAAGAGACAGAATACGCAAGAGACCTGGCACCGGGAAGGCCATCATGAACCTGAGCTCCAAGGTTTTTTCCAGGATGCTGCTCAGACATTTCTGTACAGAAGTCTGAGATTCATCAATTCCTCTCCTTTATTTTTCCCACTCTAAAAACCCCCTCCCAGCCTTTGGGAAGTGCAGGGAGAGATGCAAAGTTCATCCTGGCCAAATGATCCATGAGTTTGAGCCTCTGGAGTCAACAAAGTTCTTTGATTAGATTTGGTGAGGTTAGGAAGTGGATGGTGCAAAAGAAGGCTGTTGTTAAACCTGCTGTGAACAGCACATTCACAACATCATCCAAGGAAGGATATTAAACCTTTTCCCCAGAGTCACAAAGCAAACTGGTCAATGCTCTGACAAGTTTGGCTGGCCCAGAATATTTCAGTCTCTAAATCAAACAGAAATAAGGAGGCAGTTGGGGTTTTGTGATTTGTGAGTACCAAGCTGAGATATGCTGGCCACAGAGCCAGGGTATGCTCTGCAAGAAGATTCTCATCTTGATCACACCTAATATAAATCCATTTTCTCAATCTGTTACCTCCACTGCCTGGGGTGAGACTCACAGTGACCTATTCAACAAACACCAAACTGTTTGTGTCTTGGGCCAGAATAGCTAGAAATATTTTCACACAGGCAGCCCAGTTCCAGTCACTGGTCTCTTGCTCTTAGCACTGGCCAGACCTAGAGGAGACACAAGAATTGCATCACCAGTACCACTGGGGATAAAATAATGATGCAGAGGGACACAGTCCTCCTCTGCTCTGCTGAGACCCTACCTGAGGACCATGTTGACCCGTAGAGCCTCAACACAAGACCCACCACTTATCAGAGGGCAGGAGTACCTCGGCTATCAAGACAGGCTGATGGAGGTGGGGTTGTTCAGCATGGAGAAAGGAAGGTTGCAGAGAGACCTTCTAGTAGCTTTCCAGTATTTGAAGTGGGTTCCAGAAAAGTTGGAGAGGGACTTTGGACAACGGCATGGAGTGACAGGATATGGGGTAATTGCTTCAAACTGAAAGAAGCTCTATTAGTGGTGAGACACTGAAACAGGTTACCCAGAGAGATTGTGGAGGCTCCAAGCCTGGAAGTGTTCAAAGCCAGGCTGGATGGGTCTTGAGCAACCTGGTCTAGTGGAAGGTGTCCCTGCCCATGGCAAGGAGGCTGGAACTACATGATTTTTAAGATCCTTCCAACTCAAGCCATTCTATGAATCTATGAGAGCAGTGAGCAAAGTCTGGGTTCCCTTGCTGGTGCTGCATTTTAACCCAGCTCATGCATTTTCACTCAGTTTTCCCAATCCTTATGGCTGTTTCTGAGATGAAGTGATGTAGTCAAACAGGGATGCTGATGATGCAGGGTTACCCAAAAGAAGGAGGGTTCAGAGTGAGGTGAGGGCAGGCAGACAACCAAAGCAAACATTAAATCTCCTTGGGATGCAGTGTGGTCTTCAGCGTGTGTTCTGGAGAGAACACTCAGCCCCTCGATGCTACAGAGCTTGTCAAATTGCCTGGAAGGCTCTTAGGAAAGAGTCATCACTCAGACAATTTTACAAGGCAAAGGAAATCTTCATTTTTTCAAACCATATCCCCAAAGCTTCTAAAGGAATTAAATCTCTGATCTTGCCTATCGAACCCTGCACAGAAGGGAAGAAGGGAAGAGAAGGAAGTTCACAAGGTCAAAGCCAATGTCTTGGCTCCCTGAGGAAGGCTCGAGAGTGTCCAAACAATGCAGCAGGAGCTGATGATAGCAAAAAGGGCATTTTCTTGCCCCTTTGCTTTTTTAACACATACTGAGCAAAAAAAAAAAAAAAACAAAAAACAAAAAACCAAAAACAACAAAAAAACCCAAACAAATCCTTCTTATTTGTGAAAGGCAAAATTGGGACTGGAGGTAGCTGGGTACAGCAAAACCTGCTGCAGCAGAAAATCAGAGACAAGCACATTGGGTCCTTGTCTCCTTTAAAAAATACCCAGAGCTGGTCACAGATGAATTAGTGAAGTCACTTTGCATCTCGAACTGCTGAAGAGCCAAAATGCAGCACTGCTTTTGGAACGGGGAGGGCTGACACCTCCCTGGGCTACATGAGGACCAGAAAGCTCTTCCAAACATGGGTCATCTGTACTTGGTGTGAACTTTTAGGCCCCATCAAATTACCTACTGGTAGCCCACACAGGACTGAACTGGTTTTTCAAAGAAGAATTGCTTAAGGTTACAAGAGAGCCACAGCACAGGACATGCCATATCCCAAAACTCCAAAAGGCAGAGCCACCACCTATTTCAATCTCCCTCCATGCCACTCTCATTCTATTTACAGATTCCTACAATGGTTTGGGTTGGAAGGAACTCTGAAGATCATCCAGTTCCAACCTCCCTGACACCTTCCACTAGACCAGGTTGCTCAAGGCCTCATCCAAACTGGCCTTGAACACTTTTGCTTGCACAACCTCCCTGGGTAACCCGTTCCAGCGCCTCATCCTGCTGTCAGAACCATTCTTCGATCTCCATTTTTTGGGACAGAAAACAGACACGTTGGAAATAAGCAGCAACGACAACAAAGACAGTGCCCAGTTCAGCTCATCAGCTGTTAAGAGCATGGTTGGCAGTGATTCATTGTAGTAGTAAGAAGAATAAAGTCACTCACTCTCACAAAGCTGGCGGGAAACCATCCTTCTTCATCATCGATCTGACCCCACCACCAGTCCTTGTTGGAAGCATCCAGGACCTTGATAACGTCTCCTGCTTTAAACGCCAACTCCCGGTTGGCCATGGTGACGTGATCCCATACTGCCTCAGCACTTACAATAGAACCACCACTGATGAGCTTTGAAAACAGAAAAGCAGCAGTCAGTGAAAGTCCGTTTCCCCTGACACCAGCACATGCGCAGCAGCAGCAGCAGCAGCATAGACAAAAAGCGCTCAGCCAAAGCCCAGCAACTTCCCTCAATCCCAATCCACGACAATTTCACCCTCATGTGATGTAATCCAGTCTGAGACCATTCCTACAGACCATTGTTCTGCTAACCATATATGGTGTCCTGCAAAGAGATCTTCATTTCAGAGCACGTTTGCTCAGCTAAAGGATCAAACAGCGGCTTGAGGCTCAGAAGGTTTTCTGTGCAAATCCAACCAAAGATGCCAAACGTATTTAGAAGAACACTTTCTGTTTTAAACTGGGAGTCCCACATTTGTTCAGTTGGTGATGTCCAGACACTTCTTTGGCTAGGAAGGAGACTGTGGCACCCTGCTGTCCTGCTTCAGACCTGATCTGGAGCTCAGCCCAGCTCCATGGCACATGCACACCTCACTCTGCCCACAAAAACCCTGGCTGTTGTGACAGCCTTCATGGTGCAGATATCTGTTCACTAGACACTGGACTGAGGCCAGACTTGTGTGTGACAGGACTACTGAATGTCTCTCCACATGGAGCATATGCTCACCTTAGAGCTGGGCCACCCCCATGGCAAGGACCTAACCAGCTTCATCCTTCTCATGTGTGAAAATCATTTTATGTACACTAAACAACTCCTCAGGGCTGACAGGGAGGACTCATCCAAACACTGATCCTTGTGCACCCACCAGTCAAACCACTCATCCATGCCTGGGACACCTGCTGCTCCTGAGAAGGACAGTCCTGCATTTTTTAGCAGAATAATAAATTGTGTTTATGTTTCATCAGCTGCAGGATCCTGCAGGGAACAGCACGACAGCCTGAGCACACACAGGCTCTATCCATATGCTTATTAGCTCGTCAGAGCCATCCTGAACCTTGCTCAGCAATGCCTCTGCCCAAGACATGCTGAACATCTAGTTGGGCTCATCTCCAAACCACGTTACACACAGTGAGCTCAGTGCTGCAACCATTATGGACCTTCCACATGACAAGGCTCTAATAACTACAGATAGCTCTTCAACCTAGACAAACAACCTAACTCAAGAGGTTTGGATGCTTTTGGTTAAGATGCTTTCAAGGTTCCTAGATGCTTTCATAAATATGAATCAGTTTAAATCACAAAGAACCCCAGGACATTCTAGAAGGAATGAAGCCTCCACATCTGAAGGAAATCCCCTCCAGACCAGCTAAGAGCCATCAGTTCTCCTGCAAGGATTGAACTCTTCTCCTTCACTGATGTCTCCCCTTTGCCAGGTCTATAGATAGCATCCAGCCTGTAGTTTTCCAAGTTAAGCTACGCTCTACTCTTGCAGCCTCGTCTCGGCTCTTCCTCCCCTTGAGCATCTCATCAGCTCTTTCAGCTATCTAGATGTTTGCCTTGCAACTTTCTTTAATGCAGATGACCAAATCCTATTCCCCAAAGATCCCTTCCCAGGCATTTTGTGAAACAGGGGGAAATATTTATCACAGCGTCACAGAAATCCTGCAGCAACACCTAACATCAATCCCTTTAGCCCATGGCTATCTCCCACCAGTGCCTCACAATGATTCCCCATCCAGCTTCTCCAAAGAAACGAGGCAGGGTAGATGCCCTTTGTCTGGAAAACCCATTTTCTTGTCAAAATAAAGAAATGAGGTTGGCCTGACACTCGCTCTTCTTGCTAATGCCACTGGGGACGTTAGTCCACCCTCCACTGATGGTGACCCAGGAACACAGCTACTACGCAGAAGCCAAGTTTCTCCTTTTTCTGCTTCAGCTGACATAGACTTTGCTGTCACTTCACACACAGGCAGTTCTGGGCACAAACTGCCACAGAAACGTCACTGAAACCAAGCTTCAAAGGGATTGACTTTGCAAAGGCACATTTCTGAGCCTGGGGCACAAAACCCCAGCTCTGAGGAGCACAGCTCAGCCAGCAGCAAGAGCTGGAAGGAACTTCAGAGGGCTGTGCTCAGCCTTTTTCTGCTGTTAACACCCCTCACTCCAAGGACATTGAGGGGCTGGAGAAGGTCTAGAGAAGAACAAGGAAGCTGGTGGAGGATCTGGAGCACAAGTCTTGTGAGGAGCAGCCAAGGGAACTGGGGTTGTTCAATCTGGAGAAAAGAAGGTTGGCTCTCTACAACTCCCTAAATGGAGGATGGAGCCAGGCAGGGGCCAGACTCTTCTCCAAAGGAACAAGTGATAGGACAAGAGGAAACAGCCCCAAGTTGCCCCAGGGAAGGTTTAGGTTACACATGAGGAACCATTTCTTCTCTAAAAGGGTAGTCAAGACCTGGCCCAGGCTGCTCATGACAGTGGTAGAGATCCCATCCTTGGAGGAATTTCAAAGACCTGTAGATGCACTGCAGAGGAACATTTTAGTGGCAACCTGGCAGTGCTGGTTAAGTGGTTGGACTTGATGATCATAAAGGTCTTTTCCAAACAAAATAATTCTATGATTCCATTCCATGATCTCAAAGATACTTTCAGTGGATGTGAGGAGCTATGGTGTCTTCAGGCTTTGCAAGGTGCTTCTTAACACTTAAGAAGAAAGGCTGTAAGATCTTGGTTTTTGCTGTCTAGTGCCAGCAGGGAGAAGAGCCCCTTTAGCTGGTCCTTTCCTGCCCCTGGTCCATATCATAAAATTACAGAATGGTTTGGGTGGGATGGGGCCACTAAAGCTCATCCAGTCCAATCCCCCTGCAGTCAGCAGGGACATCTGTGACTTGAGCAGGTTGCTCAGAGCCTCAACCAACCTGACCTGGAATGGTTCCAGGGACAAGGCAGCTACCACCTCTCTGGGCAACCTGGGCCAGGGTCTCATTAATCTCAGTGAAAAAAGTTTCATTAGGTCAAGAAAGGGATCCACGTGCCAGGAAGCCCCTGAGTAAGCCTTAACCTTCCAAAACCCAAACCGCCCTCAGCCTGTGTGAAGAGGATGGCAGTGGGACAGCAGAGTTTGAGTTGCCACCATCACATGGGCTGGGCCTACTGAGAAAAGGTCAGAGCCTAAATTTAAAGATCCAGTCTAATTTATTTTGCAAGACATCTTGCTGCATCTGTGGAGCCGTCTGACTCTTTCAGGGCAGGTTTACAGAGACAGAACCTGACATCTGCAGCAGCAAGAGATGAAGAACTAGAGAAAGATCAGGCTTAAAGCCTTCTCTTCTGAGAGAACTCAGCACAGGAGCACTTCGCTCCAGAAAGCTTGCATCTCTTGGTTTTCAAATCTAGGTCTGACCACAGTACTAAGACTTTGTCAACCAAAGACCATGAAAGGATTTATCTCCCATGATTTTAGATGTCTACCAGACAGCATCAGAGACAGTCATCTGGACACCTTTATAACCAGTGAAGAGAAAGAGACACATCTGGAGTGTGATTCATCTCAGCTATTTCGGCTGTCTACCTTTGACTGAGGTGAATCATGTCTTAGAAATTACTATTTCTCTGTTTTCAATTGGGTGAAGCAGAAGTTCACATTTCCAACCATCTTATCCTCATCCCATCCACAGTGTGGCCATCACTAAAAGAAGGGCAACAAAAAACTGGATTTAACAATAATCACCCCAAGAGGAGCAGCCAGATTTCCAGTCACCCTCTTCCAGATGCAGTAGTTTTGCAGCGTGTGAAGGCTGCTGTCAATAAAACTGTGTCCACCACAAGGATTCATGAAATCTCAGCCTTGTAAATTCACAGTAACAAGGACTTTGATACTTAGAGGAAGTGTCCTACTCATAAGAAGATGCAATAGGGGATAGGACAAGGGGCAATGGATATAAACTACAGCACAAGAAGTTCCACCTCAACAGGAGGAGGAACCTCCTTTCTGTAAGGGTCACAGAGCACTGGAAAAGGCTCCCCAGAGAGGTTGTGAAGTCTCCTTCTCTGGAGACTTTCGAGACCCATCTGGATGCATTCCTGCATGACCTGCACTAGATTATGGTCCTGCTCTGGCAGGGGGACTGATGATCTCTGGAGGTCACTTCCAACTCCTAACATCCTGTGCTGCTGTGATAGTGGGCCTGTACCTTTCATCCACCCTGAATACTGCTCATCTCCCAGGCCAACACCCTAGCTCCCACAAACACTGATTACCCTTGTAATGTGGTTGTTAAACTAAAGAGCCCAGAAAGAAAAGCTCCTCCACAGTTTCACCATCAGTGCAGGAGAAATGCTAAGAGCACTTCAAAACAGACCTAAGAGTGATTTTCACTGGATTATGGGAGACTGCAGAGCACTGCCAGCCACTTGAGAGGGGCTGAAGCAAAACCTTTCTCAGCAGGCAGAAGACCACATCACTACTGGGATGTTGTGCATAATCTAGGAATTAAAGTCACTTCATTGTGGATCCTTCTTCATCTCCTAGCAAACAACTGGCCATGGCCAAAGACAGTCATAGAATCATCTCAATTAGAAAAGACTTCCAAAGATCATCAAGTTCAATCATCAACCCAACACCACAATGGCCATTGAGCCATGTCCTGAAGTCCCATGACTACCTCCAGGGACACTGACTCCACCACCTCTCTAGGCACTGTGTTCCAATGCCTGACCACTCTTGAAGGAAAGAAATTGTTCCTAATCTCCAGTCTAAACACGACAGACAGATGAGAGGCCACCAGCACCTCAAACAAACTGAATTAATGAGGAAAAGAAAAAGGCAAGAAGGACAATGTTCTGCCTATCTGCACAACTACCCATTTCTGGAGCACAGACTAAGAAGATGTGGTATCATCATGGTATCATCAGGATCACACACATCAGCCTTTCCAGGGTCTTTTACTGCAGGTTTCCAAAGTGCTCTGCACATCTCCAACCACTCAGTCACAACCTCTAAGACTCTTATTGAAGACACTGCTGTAGCACAGGTGAGTGCTGTCACAGCAGCATGTTAAGCCAGTGGGAAGGGATTCAATCATTCAGACTCAAGCTCCATGTGGATTTTCCTTTCTTTTCTCAGCTGGTGTTATTTCCAGGATGGAACTTGGCCACTGGAAATACTGAATTACATTTGAGGTGTTGACAAATAAAATGACAACAACAACAGACAGTCAAACAGGGTTCCAGAGGACTATGCAAGTCACAACCTGTGAGATGCTGTGCCACCAGTATGCGCCAGTCAAGAGCTCCTGACCCAGGCACACCACAGTGTGCCATGGAAGGGATGCTGAAAGCTCTACCACAAAACCCACATTGTGGTGGGATATCGCTGCAAAACCTCTGAACTCACCCAGCTGGGATTGTCCTCACCAATGCTGGGAAAGCTCAGAAACGCCCATCTGGTGAATGATCCCAACTGCCTCCTTCTTCCGTTGTGCTTTCTAAGGACCTCAACCTCAGGGACTGTCATTAACACCATTAAATTCCAAGGAATATATGAAAGAAATTCAAAGGTGATAATTTGGCTCTGGAATTTGCAAATTCTGGACAATTTTGTTTTTCTCCATTCATGGCTTTATGGCATTGGTAGCAAGACAAAGTAATTCTGCCCATCAAAGCAACCAGGAAAATGAAAACAGAAAGAATAATAAGAAGGAGACACTGTTAGATGACATGGTGGATCACTCTGCATTACTAGAGCAAGGCTGGAGCAAACTCATGTGGAGGAGAGGAGAGAGAGATGGAAAGGGAGACCTGCAGCAGCAGGTCCCACAGACCTTTTCACCTCCTATCTGTGTATCAATAGCACATCCTGATCAGAAAAGCCCAGGATCACCACTGAAGATGCTCTTCTGAAGTACCTTTCAGACAGTGACATCTAAACCAAGGTTTACAACTTCCTGCGGCCTCCTGCAGGGTCTGAGTCTACCAGCCCTGAACCAGTTATGCCCATGCAAAGGTACTTTGCTTCAGCTCTACAAGACAGGGTCTCTTGGAAAATCATTTTGAGGAATGGTTGAACCTCTGCCTCTGATGCATCTGGTGCATTGCCCCTGACTTTGCTCCAGTCCAAAGCCATGAGGCACAGCTGGAGGTGAACATCTGGTGTTCCTCAGCCTGTGCCCACAGTGAGGCAACCAAGGATGAAACATGTTTGAGTGAAATCAGCCAGGGCTGCAAAATGTTGCTAAATATTCCCAACTCATCAACACTTACTGGTTTCTTATAGGCCAACTGGGAAAGGAAAGCAGGGGCTCAATGGTGCCTGCAGAGTGAAGTGAGCACAAAATAGCAGAAGTCTCTTTAGGAGGGTGATTTGGTTTGAGGTCAGGCCACACAAACCATTGTTAGCTACTCACACCTCTTGCAGAGATAAACAATCACTCCTAGCCCAGGAGATTCTGTGTTGAGTTTCAGGCACAGAGTTTGTCACCAGTCCAAAATCTACTTATTGAAGAGACATCTTCCCCCAAAAAAACAAAGAAATGGGCCATGGCAGGGGGTTGGAACTAGATGATCTTTAAGGTCCCTTCCAACCCAAACTATTCTATGATTCTATGACCACAGATCAAAAGCTCCTCAGAAAATTCTAAATTCCTAGGACCATAGCCTCTGGGTAACATGAATAATCTTAAAGCATGGAAATATTTCTCCATTAGATCATTTATTAATGCATCAGTAGAGTTCTAAGAGTATTAAAAAAAAAAGAAAGCAAAAAGCTCTGGGTAGTTTCCTTTAAACTCAGCATTACATAAGTCTGTCCTCCTCCACAGGAGAGAGAGGGCAGAGGCAAGAGCAGGCTGAGAGGGGAAGATGGAAAAGCATGGCAAGCCAATGTAATTTCTCCCAATTGTCCCTGTACAGGCATGCCCTTTCTTCAGGCAACATCAAACCACTGCAAAATAACAACAGCTTCTCCCATTGTACTCAAAAGCCCCCTCCACAATGGTGGCAGCCAAAACATCTTCAAACAAGAAACTACCGAGAGCTGGAATTCAGAGGGAGGAAATCAACACTCAAAGTAGGATCAATGATCACAATAGAAATCAATCTCTAGCAGAAAGGGAGACACTGATGATCTGCAGACCTCCAGCCAAATGGGAACACCACTTTACTTCTCACATGCTGAGAAGAAAGGTACCTCAAACTCCTTTACACTCTTGTGCTTTAATGGCATTAGTCACTCGTGAGCAGTAAGGCTTGCAACACAGGTAGGACATGGAGGTGCTGGAGAGTGTCCAGAAGGGCAACCAAGCTGGTGGAAGGTCTAGACCACGAATCTTGTGAGGAGCAGTTGAGGGCACTGGGGATGTTTCACGATGAAAAAAGGAGGTTTAGGAGAGACCTTCTGGCTCTCTACAACTCCCTGAAAGGAGGTTGGAGCCAGGTGGGGGTTGGTCTCTTTTCCCAAGGAAAAAGCAATAGGACAAGAAGAAATGGCCTGAAGTTGCACCAGAGCAGGTGAGGAGCAATTTCTGCCCCAAAAGGGTTGTCAAAGCCTGGCCCAGGCTGCCCAGAGAAGTGGCGAAAACCACAACCCTGGAGAGGTTTCAAAGCTGTGGTGGTGAGAGATGTGGTTTAGCAGTGACCTGGCAGTGCTGGGTTAATGGTTGGACTTGATGATGTTAAATGTCTTTTACAACCAAGATGATTCCAGGATTCTCTGATAAGGCTGCTAATCATGGGGCCATTTATTGCAAGAGCAATGCTACCATCTTAAAGATGTCCCAAGGAGGGCATTCACAGCTCTGCTGACCCTGCATCTCCCCCTGATATCCATGTACCTGGAGCACAGGAGTGGTTTGACGAGTGCTCACCTGAGCTGCACAGACAACAGAAGCCACAACTCATGTTTCCATCCAACATTTCAGTGCCTTTCACAACTAGGACAGGTTCACTTGGCTGACGGAGCAGACGAAAAGGAAGCACAAAAGAAAATGTCATCCCACCCCATCATGTTGTACTTCTGCTCCTGCACAGTCTCCCAATAGTGCCTTTGATTGTGAGTTTATTTTTAGACCTCTCTTTGGAAATTATACAAACTGAATAATGCCAAATCATGGTGGATTTGCTGCACGTCTCAGCAACCAAACTACTAGGAGGGCACTTCCACTTGATTTGCTGCTTCTCTGAAGAGGTGCAATCACACAAAGGTTAAGCATGAGGCAAAGAATTTCCCTTTCTGTTCTCAAGCCCTTTGAAGAATTTGACTAATGTCTGGATTTCAGCTGAAAGAGGCTGATTGAGACAGCCTCTGATCTTCCGTATTCTGGAAACTGTCACTCTAGGTTGGAAGCTTTGTGGCCAGCAGGTCAAAGAAGGGGGTTCTGCCACTCTGCTGAAAACCCACCTACAGTACTGGGGTCAACTCTGGAGTCCTCAGCACAACACAGACAGGGACCTGATGGAGCAGGGCTAGAAGCCACAGCAATGATGGGAGGGCTGGAAGCCCTCTGCTGTGAGGCCAGGTTGAGAGAGTTGAGGTTGTTTAGCCTGGAGAAGGCTCCAGGGAGACTTTCTGGTGGCCCTACAGGACTTCAACAGGCCAGAAGAAAGCTGGAGACAAACTTCTGATAAGTGTATTGTGATAGGACAAGGGGCAAAGGTGTAAGCTAAAAGAGGAAGATTCCAACTGGAGAGAAGGAAGAAATGTTTGACACTGAAGGTGGTGAGAGCCTGGCCCAGGTTGTCCTGAGAGGCTGCAGATGCCCCACCCCTGGAACTATCACAGGTCAGGTTGTTTGGGACTCTGAGTAACTGCTGCAGTTGCAGATGTCCCTGCTGGCTCCAGGAAGGTTGAACTAGATGACCTTTAGAGGTCCCTTCCCACCCAAGCCATTCCACAATTCTATGATATATCTAAAGGTAGAAGTCAGCACAGACTTAAAGGTCCATTAGGTCTGGGTTATTATATTTTCACCAATTTAAATTTCCTTGAGAAGGCATCACTTGCCACACACAAAATCACTTCATCTCCTGTAAGTAGACTCCAGAGTATGGTATTAGCCCTGTTCTCCACCTTGTTATGGTTGCTCTCCATATCATCCCTATTAATAACACTAGTTGTGGACGGTAGCTGGAGAGATGAGAGTGCCAATAAAACCACAGCAGCAATCAGGAGAAGGACAAGTAACAAGAGGATCCCCAATAAAGCTCTGCCCATGTGGGTTTTAATTGGCTCTGGAGCACAAGTGAGGTCTCTCCTTTGATGGCACATCTGTCACCATAATTGCTTTCCAATCCCTTTGGTCTGCTGGGGACATTAAGCCTTCCCCTTGTCCGATGACAGATCTTGCAAGTACTTCCAAATAACCACCAACCATCATCTTTTAAACTCATAAATTACAAGATTGGTCCTGGGACTCAAAGTTTAAGCTGCTCTGAGGTGAACATCATCTTTGCTCACACACAGCCAGAACTTGGGTTATGCCCAGCTTCACCCTACTGGGTTGAGCCTGCACTGTACTGGTAGGGGAGGCAGCCAGCACAACTAAACAAGCTCCCCAGCCCTGCTGTGGCAGCAAATAGGATGCCAGGTAGCATCAAAGGCTTGAGTAGAGACCACAGCAGGCTTGGGGAGAGGCTGGGAACATTAACTCTCGATCACCCAAGGTGCAGAGCAACAAGAAGAAAAATAGATATTAAGATAGATAGATAGATAGATATAGATATAAATTGGACACTGAAATTGCAGAGTAGGGGACATGAGTGTGTGGTGGACCACTGAGCCCTCAGTGAAGGGATCCAGTCAATAGGCAGAGATTAATCAAAAGCCAATAGCTAGACAGCTATTATGTCAGGTATTCCTTCACAGTGCAGAGCACTCAGCCACATGGAGACCATAGTCATAGAATCCTTTTGGTTGGAAAAGACCTCTAAAATCATTGAATCCAAACATTAACCCAGCACTGTCAGGTCACCACTAAACCAAGTCCCTCAGCACCATAACTCCAAGGCTTTGAAACCCCTGTAAGGATAGGGACTCCTCCACTGCCCTGAGGAGCCTGGGCCGAGCCTTGACAATCCTCAAGGGGAAGGAATTGTTCCTCCTATCTAACACAACAGTTGCTCCCTGAGGCAACTTGTGGCCAGTTCCTCTTGTCTTATCACTTACCCCTTGGGAGGGCAGACCTACCTGCATCTGGCTTCTACCTCCTTTCAGGGAGCTGCAGAGACCCAGAAGGTCTCCCCTCAGCCTCCTTTTCTCCAGACTGAACAACCCCAGTTCCTTCAGCTGCTCCACCCCAGACCTGTTCTCCAGACAAGCTAAACTAAGCTGCCCTTCTCTGGACATGCTCCAGCACCTCAATGTCCTTCTTGTACTCAGGGACCCAGAATTGAATGCAGTATTTGAGTTATCATCTGCAAACGTACTGAATGTGCCTTGATCCCCTCATCCAGATCATTGACAAGGATATTAAAAGGAACTGGCCTCAAAACTGAGCCCTGGGGAACACCTCTGGAGATCATCTTGCCCATCCATATGCCCACGGTGTAGCTAATTTGCAACCTCAAAACTCATTCATGGACGAATGAGACGTGACTGGAAATGCCAAGAATGCCAAATCCAGAGTCTTTTTCCCCCAAGAAGCCTGTCCTTACTGCAACTGGAAAGCAGAAGCCTTCTCTCCCACAGAGCAGACTGGCTGATTGTAGGCAAACTGAGCTCATCAGAGCTACTGAGGAGTTTTTGCAGGGAGAGAGAAGGTTGTGATTGCTCTGAGGAAGGTAAGAGTGCCTGATGGTTTAGAGATGCCTTATTTTCAAGCACACATCACATGTTACTCTGGGGCATGGGAGTTTCCAAAGCAAAAAGGAAATAAGGAGCAAATTACATAAATTACTCCCAGTCGATTCAACACAACACAGCTACTCCCAGAGGCACTGGCACACAGATTTCCTCAGGTCTTTACCCCTGAAGCTGCAGAAAAACTGTCAGAAGCCACCACAAAGGTCTAGGGATGTGATTGTCCTCCTCTACTCAGCACTGGTGAGGCCACACTTCAAATACTGGATTTGGTTTTAGGCCTCTAACTACAAGAAGGACACTGAGGTGTTGGAGTGGGTACGAAGAAGAGCAACTAAGCTGAAGCCTTCAGAANTGCAATCACCTCAAAGGCAGCTGCAGCAGGTGGGGGTCAGTCTCTCCTCACATGCAAGAAGTGACAAGACAAGAGGAAACAGTCTCAAGTTGAGCCAAGGGAGGTTCGGGTGGGATATTAGGAAAAATTTCTACAGAGAAAGGGTTTTCAAGGTATTGGAACAGGCTGCCCAGGGAGGTGGTGGAGTCACCATCCCTGCAGGTATTTAAAAGGCATGTGGATGTGGTGCTGAGGGATGTGGTTTAGTGACAGTAGCTTCACAGTAGTGGTGAGACTGCAAGCTCTAGGTGAGTGCTGAGACTGATGATCTCAAAGGTCTCTCCCAGACTTGGTAATTCCATGTTTCCAAGATTCTATAAAGCTGGTTAGACACAGCTAAGCCATCCCACCTCTGTTTAGCAGGGAGCAATGGTACACAGACATACAGCTCCAACTGTCAGGCACATACACCACAGCTACTCAGTGTCCTAAGTTCTCTGATCTATGATCAGGTACTGGCAGTGAAATGAATAAAGTGACAGGACCAGAACTAATGAAGGCATAAGTAGATACTTTGTCCTAGAAAAGGTGACACAGTTGGCCAGGGTCTAAAAATCAAGAAAGGAAATGAATTCAAACGTTGGGCTGTAAATATGAAACGGAAATGGTGTTCCTGGATGGCCAAGTAGAAAGACCAAGCAGTGAGAGCCCCTTTGTGGTATCAATCACAGCAATGTGTTCTAAAACACCTTTTAAATATGGAGGAGATGGTTGGATTCTGTCACATTAGGACCACAAGGCATTAAAACACAGCTCCAGTAATAGGCTTAATGCATAACTCACCTGTAGCATCACTGAAGCACAAGGCCAAAATAGTATTTTTTTTTTAAAAGGAGGTATTTTTAGTCAGAGAGGAGAACTTGGAAGTTAAAATGTGGTGGCAGTGCCCAGGCTAAAGTCCAGATTAATGTATCACCACCACTCAAGCTCCTCATTTGCTGCTCTCATCTTCTGATTTCTTACTCTAAGTCCCTGCAGCTTGTGGCTAACACAGTCAAAGAGTGGCTTGTTGGAAGATGAGCACAAATTGGGGAACATCATCTCCAAACTGTTCTGAAGACCCTGGGCTTACAGCAGATTTTTAACTAAATGCAAGCGCAACGTGATTCTATGGTTGGAGAACCAACAGATGACCCCCAGAAAGCACCCCTGGCTTCAGGCAATTCTGCAGGGAAAGTCACAGCCCTGTCTCTGCCAGTCAAACCAGAGTAAAGTGGAGTCTGTCCTGCAAACCAAGAACCATCCAGTAAAAATCCCATTGGGAAGTGAGACACCAAATACCCAACATGACATTCTTATTCCCATCTAATTGACTTTGCATTACCATGGGTTTTTCCTGTTAAGAGCTCAACAGACAATCCTGGATGTCCAGGAAGGTAATGAGTTGATGACAATTAAATGAGGGTAACTCCTCCAGATTGCCATCAGAGCCTGTAAGCTTCTTACAAGGATTGCCCAGATCAGTAAGGGGATATGCAGCTGCCACCTCTAAGCTGCTTTTCTCCGTTCAGGTTAGGAATGAATGAAAGCTACTGTCTGATAGCTTCTCACACTTTATGCAAGTTGCCACAGCCAAAATGTCCTCTGCAAAGGAGTAATTCGAGGCAGACATGTGCCATGAGCCTCTCCCACAGCTGGACTGCAGCTTAGATCTACACTCGTCAGTCTCTAATTAAAACAGGGTGGAAAGCCCATAATATTAGGTCCATTTTCAAGTCAACAACAGTTTTGCAACAGGAGTTACCACCACTGCCTCCTGGGCTGCTGAGGGAGACAGCAGCTACCTCCATGGCACAACAGGAGAGCAGCTGCATCACCATGCTCCAGCATTTCCTTCACTGCCCACAACACCATCCCTGCAGCCACCTCACAGCCATGCCTGCCAAAAACACCCCAGGCTGGTCCCAAACCCTTGTGGACCTCAGAGTCAGGGGAGAAGCTACAAAACCCCCAGAATAGGTAACATCAGCTTGGCCCAAGAGCGAGTCTGAGACTCCATCTGCAGTGGTAGGGCCAACTCTGGAGCCCTTGCAAGACTCCGAAGGGCAGATTAGAAAGCTGGGGATAGATTTTTGAGCAGGGCCTGCTGTGAAAGGACAAGGAGTGATGGTTTGAACTCCAAGAGGGAGATTCAGACTGGAGAGAAGGAAGGAATGTTTGGCACTGAGGGTGGTGAGAGTCTGGCCCAGGTTGCCCAGAGAGGTGGCAGATGTCCCTTCCCTAGACCCATTGCAGGTCAGGTTGTTTGTGGGTCTGAGCAATCTGCTCTAGTTGCTCATGTCCATGGTGGCTGCAGAGGGTTTGGACTGGATGTGCCTTAAAGGTCCCTTCCAACCCAAACCACTGTGTGATTCTATGATTTAGCACGTGCAAAAGGCTCCTGCTAAAGCAGAGCAGTGAGCAAGGCATGATGGGCACTTGGTTTCACTATCTCAAATGGGTGTCATCTCATCTGTTGTGTAACCAGCTCCCTCCCCTCTTCTCCAGGTCACATTGTGCAAGACACATGCAAGCCCCATCTTTCTCCATTCCATGTATCCTATTCATAAGAGGCCACGTTTGCTGTCTAGTGTAACAAAATCATCACCTCAGTGGTGCTGAAGCCAACAGTGACGTACTCAGATAATCCTATTCAAAGTCTGGAGGGCAAAGTTGTCACAGATGAAATATCATTGTCTATTATCTGTTGGCAAACAGGGGCTGGAGTAGCAGCCACTCAACATAATGGCTTGCATTCCAGCTCCTTCAAACGAGCCCACTGCCGCTCTCTCTGATCACAGGATAGATTTAAAAGTATAATTTCCACACAAAAAACCCCACAGCTGGAGCAATCTGACTCATGTGGCTCCCTCCGCATCAGAAAACAGCTAGTGGAGAGCAGGGATCTGCAAGCCTGCTGCCATCTGTGTACAAATGAGGACGTGGACATGATTCCTCAAACTGGTGGATGGCAAAGTCCCTCTGACGTAAAGCACAGAATGAGAGGGGTTGGAAGGGGCCTCTGGAGAGCATCCGGTCCAATCCCCCTGCTAAAGAAGGGTTACAGAAGTTTGCCCAGGATCACAATGTTCAGGTGATTTTGGAATCTCTCCAGTAAAGAAGATACCACAACCTATGGGCAGCCTGCTCCAAGAGGCAGCTGCCCTCAGAGTGAAACAGTTCCTCCTTAAGCTCAAATTTGTGCCTTTTACCCCTTGTCCTGTCACTGGTCACCACTGGAAACAGACTGGTCCCATCCTCCTGACACCCACCCTTCAAGTATTGATAAGCATTGAGAAGATTCCCCTTCAGTCTTCTCTTCTCCAGGCTAAAATGCCTAAATGGCTGGATTGAGGCTGCTGAGAAGCAAAAGCCAGACCCTTCACCTCTGCACCCAATAAGAAAGAAAGGTTTGCTGAAGCTCCATGAGAAAGGATACAAAAGCTAAAGCCAAATTCAAGAGAATTAGAAAGTAGCTGTCCCTGTGTGCTTATTCCAACACTTCAGGGCTCAACAGCTGGAGCTGCAAACCCTGTTCCATTTCTGCCATAACAAAATCATCTTTATGTTCCAATGAGTCCAAAAGCATGGAAAGAGGCATCCAAATAGGAGTTGTTCTTCAAGACAACATGATGGGTTTTCCCCTGGTTAATAGATTGGATTCATTAAAGAACAAGAAGGGCCAAGGAAGCTTATCTGCAGCACAAGTTTGCTGATTTAGGCAGCCTTTCCTCCAGGCTGGATTATCTACCACCAGACTGGTTTCCACATTGTTATTTTTCACCTGCTATGATTTGACAACCTTTGTTTCACCCTAACTTGGTTGTGCCTTGCTTACAAAATAAAAATCTCTTCTGAAACTACCTTGGAGAAAAGAAGACTGAGGGAAGACCTTCTGGTTCTCTGCAACTCCCTGAAAGGAGGCTGGAGTGAGATGGGAGTCGGTCTCTTCTCCAAAGGAACAAGACATAGGACAAGAGAAAACAGTCTCAAGTTGCAACAAGGGAAGTACAGGTTGGACATAAGAAAAAATTCCTTCCCCAGAAGCATTATTGAGGCCTGGCCCTGGGGGCCCAGACTGCCCAAAGCAGTGGAGTCCCCATCCCTGGAGGTGTTTCCAAGCCGTGTAGATGTGGTGCTGAGGGTTTAGTGGTGACCTGACAATACTGGGTTAATGGTTGGACTACACGACCTTAAAGGTCTCCTCCAACTAAAACTAAGTTTTAAGGAGCACTCACCATCCATTTAGAACTTGAAGGGAAATCAGATAAAAACTGAGGAAATTGGAATTTGTTTAGTCTGAAAAAAGAGAAGGCTAAGGCTGAAAGGTGACCTTCTGGCTCTCTATAACTCCCTGAAAGGAGGCTGGAGTGAGGTGGGGGTTGGTCTCTCCTCTCTAGCATCAAGTGATAGGACAAGAAGAAATGGCATGAAACTGTGCCAGGGGAGGTTTAGGTTGATATCAAGAACAATTCCTTTGCTGCAAGAGTGGTCAGGCATTGGAACAGGCTGCCCAGGGAGGTGGGAGAGCTACCAACTCTGGAGATGTTCAAGAAACATACAGACATGGCACTTAGAAACATATAGACATGGTCTAACGGCCATGGTGGTGTTGGGTAAATAGCTAGGCTTGATCTTAGAGATGTTTTCCAACTGAAACACTTCTATGACTCTATTACTTAAAGGATTGATTCTTTGTAATTTCCTTCATGGATTCATTAAGTCACTCAGCATTGTTTTCTGCTCCTGGATTGGACTTGGCCCTTCCCTGGAGGTGTTCAAAGCCAGGTTGGACATGGACTTCAGCAACCTGGTCTAGTGGAAGGTGTGCCAGCCCATGGCAAGGAGTTTGGAACTAGGTGAACTTCAAGGTTCCTTCCAACCCAAACCATTCTATGAATCTATGACTCTTGCATTGAGACACAATTGGATTGAAGATTGAGATGAGCAGATATTTGCGCTAGGATTTGCAACGCTGTCTTGAGGCAAACATCTGAGTTGTCTGAAAGGGTTTGGAACAAATAATTTTCTGTGTTGGTGCAGCCACCTCTAGCAACGAGGCTCCATCTGTTCATGGAACGTTTTTTCTTGCTTAGGCAAAGTGAAGGTCACGCAAGTTAACAAAGAATTTGCGCATCCCAAACGCCCTCCGACCACGCACATCTACACAACCCCATGTCTACCTGGTCAAGGTCATTAACCAGTCCAAGAGAGAAGTACAGCTGTCAGGTTAAGGGTAGTGAGTAATCACCTAGTGCATCATTGCTGCGACAAGCACCCCGGGACACGGGCTGGAGTCAGAACATGTCCTGTGCAATTCATCACTAATCAGGACGTGTTACAACAACAAAGGCAAAAGGCAACTCGAAAGGTGAACCAAAATGCTCCTTCTCAAACACCTACCCTTAAAAAAAAACCCAAACTTTTAAAAGTATCAGCTCTCAAATCTGAGGAGAAAGGTAAGTGGAGTGGATGTAAAAGCCAGAGCAGATTCTGGGTGGAAAACAACCAACTTATGTGGGGCCATGATTCACTGCAGAAGAACTGGCAGCAGTACAGCTCATGTGAAGCTAATCACAGAACCATTAAAGGTTGGAAAAGACCTCTAAGATCATCAAGTCCAGTTGTCAACCCAACACCACCATGACCACTAAACCATATCCCAAAGTGCCACATCTCTTAAGTTTTTTAACATAGTCTTGGCTGTGTGGGTTTCAAGGGTAAGGAAGATCTTCCCCTGCCCTGGACCCATGTCATCGACCCACAGAGGCCCAGAGTGAGCCTTGGTTGCTTTGCAGGAACATAACAGGGCACTGCTTAGAATTGTTGAATCCTGAAATTGTTTTGGTTGGAAGACACTTTAAAGACCATCAAGACCAATCATTAACCCAGCACTGTCAGGTCACCACCAAACCATGTCCCTCAGCACCACATCTCGACAGCCTGGAAACCCCTCCAGGGATAGGGACTCCACCACCGCCCTGGGCCAGGCCTTGACAATCCTTTTGGGAAAGACATTTTCCTAATGTCCAGCCTAAGGGAAGAAGTATAGAAACGAGCTGATGCAGTGGAGAAATTTCACCATGGTTGCAATACACATGGCCAAGGGGTGCAACATGGAAAAGTGTGAGTGGCACAGCGATGAGGTACAATGGGAGCAAACCCAGCTCCTTGCTATCGCCTCCATAATAGGCGGAACTGGGGAGAATATGGACATCCTAAAGCATCGTGTGCATAGGCAAAGGCTTTGAGATAGTGTTCAGCTTCAGCTCAGAGGAGTTTGACTTTGAGGTAGGTTGTGGTTCAGCTGAACACAGAGGTCCTCTCTCATCAGCTCCCCAGGCAAGTTATCCAGGGAGGTGGTGGAGTCACATCCCTGAAGATGTTCAAAAAATGTGTGGACATGGCACTCTGGGACATGACTTAACAGCCTCCATGGTCTTAGGCTGAAGGTTGGACTCAATGATCTTAGAGGTCTTTTCCACCCAAAACAATTCTATGATTCTATGACTTCGCTATTTCCAAGCCTGTGAAGCACCTTGGCTGGTAGGAGCCCAAACAACACAGGACGATAAGCTCAAGTTGAGACACTCACAACCAGGCAGGAGGTGACTGGTTCAAACCCACCTCTACAGAAGGTCTGAAATCTCCAAGCTGTGCTGGATGGCTTCACAGCTCAAATCTGGTTTTTTTTTTTCCAGACCTACTACTTGGTACAAGCGGCTGCCCAAAGTCTGCTGCTGCCTCACAGGAGCATCTGACATTTCTACAGTAACATGATGGAAAAAAAAGATAATTTCCCCTCCAGTTCAGCTGCAGGCTTTGATAACCTGGATCAGAGATCAAGTTTGCTGTCACACAGGCTGAGGGATCCTGCAAAGTAGCACAAAGCAAAGGAAAAACAAGTGCAAGAAGCTAGAAATGGGACCCAACATTTGTGGCAGCCTTTGATACCTTCACATCTTCACCGCAATGTGGAAGAGGTGATGTTATTCACTGACATTCTCTGATGATATCAAACAGGAAAATCTTGCCAATGGATCTGAGAGCTGAGAAATGAAGCTAATAAACAGGAGGCAAACTCATTCCAAACCTATCATCAGTGGAAGAGATGCTCACAGGGCAAGGAATCAGAGGAGCTGCGGTGGCAGGAAACCAGGGAGGAGTTTGTAAAGCCCTGAAATGAGAGCAAGATCTGTGAGATGCTCCAACAGTCCCTCCTCCCCTGGCTTGTTCTGCACGAAGCAACTCATTTCAGACAGATATTGACAGCGTGGGAGGGATTCAGAAAAAAAGCAGCAAATTCTATCAGAGCTTCGGAAGGATTAATGCCCAGAAAGAGATTTAACCTGTTCAAAGCTCAGCTAAACTCCCATTGCAGGCTGTGTGACACAGGCTAAATACTTCCAGGAGAGGCATTAATTCTGTGTAATGGGAAGAGCCAGGAGGCTGGATCACAGAATTGTTTTGGTTGGCAAAGACCTCAAAGATCACTGAGGCCACCTTTCAGCTCAGCACCACCATGGCCAGGAAATCATGTCCCCAGTTGCCACATCCACCCAAGTGCCATGAACACCTGCAGGGATGGTGACTCCATCACCAACCTTCCTGGGCAGCTCGTTCCAGTGTCTGGTCACTCTTGCAGGAAAGGATTTGTTCCTAAGATCCAACATAAACCTCCCCTGGCACAACTTGAGGCCATTTCCTCTTGCCCTACTGTTAGTTACTTGGGAGAAGAGTCCAACGTCCACCTCAGGTAAGTACTGAGACAAAGAGACTTTTTCTCTTTAAAAAGGTGACAATGATCCCATCTCCAGCATTACTGAGTCTCCTCAGAAATGCAGCTCCTCAAGGAATTTCTAACCACTCAAGTCAGAGGCAATTAAGGGTGGAGAAGATTTGTGTAGGTTCCGAAGCAGGTCATTTCAGTGCCCAAAGCAGCCTTCATTAAACAAAAATATATCTAAACTCTCCAGAACATCTCGATCAAGGTGTTTCCAGTATCACTGCTGGGAACTCACAGCATTATTCATGCACTAAAAAGTCCCCCAAGCTCTTCCTCCTTGGGCCACTTCATGTTAGACAGTGAACTGTGAATATTTATTGCACTCCAACAGAGCTGGGGGAATTAAAGCACAGCTCGTGCATTAGCATCAGGTTTGGGCACGTTTTCAGACAGCTATCCATAGGGAAGGGAAGGTGCTCCTTGATGCCACATGCCTCTTTCACAGGGACAACCATGCAAGGAGAAAACAACTGCACTTAGAATCATAGAATGGTAAGGTTGGAAGGAGACCTCAAGGATCATCTAGTTCCAACCCCCTGCCATAGGTAGGGACACCTCCCACTAGCACAGGTCACTCAAGGCCTCGTCCAACCTGGCCTTGAACACCTCCAGGGAGGGAGCAGCCACAACCTCCCTGGGCAACCTGTTCCAGTGCCTCACCACCCTCACTGGAAAGAACTTCCTCCTAACATCCAGTCTAAATCTTCCCTCTGCCAGTTTAAACCCATTGCCCCTTGTCCTGTCATTGCAAGATCTTCATTTTCTGCCAGCTCTGCACACTGGGAACACAGTTTCAAGAAGCTCAATCGTCATGCAAAGCTGTTGGCACAGCTTGGAGGACCTTGCAGGTACTGAATGGAGATCTATGTGTGTTGTTGCCAGCAAAGGGATGCGAGGATAGTTTTCCCAGGGGATCTGTCACCAAGAAATTCATCTACACTGCTGCTTCTCCCTAGCTGCAGGTGATAGAACAAGAAGAAATGACCTTGAATTGCACCAGGGAAGGTTTAGGTTGAATATTAGGAACAATTTCTTTCCTGCAAGAGTGGGCAGGTATTGGAACAGGCTGCCCAGGAAGGTCGTGGAGTCACCATCCCTGCAGGTGTTCAAGAAATGTGTGGACATGGTACCTTGGGACATGGTTTAATGGCCATGGTGGTCTTGGGTTGATGGCTGGACTCAATTATCTTAAAGGTCTTTTCCGACCCAAACAATTCTATCATTTTAAGAAAGCTGCAGCCTTGCAGTGTCCAGGAGAGGTTGGAATTTCCCAAGAGATTCTCTCTCCATCTGCCTTCCTGCAGAACGTGGGGAAAGGTGAATGCTTTGGAGCTGCTCAGGATAGCAGGATCCCTCTGTCCCTGTTCTCTTCCCAGCTCCTCACCTTGGGGCATGCACCACAGCAACCAAAGCCACAACTACCCCCAAAACTACAGCCACAGATAACCCTAGCAGCACAGTGACACCCCAAGTGCTCCTGTCTGTGGATCTGTGCTTGCTCCAGCAAGACAACTGCTTTGTTCTGAAGCCATTTGCACAACCCTGGCTGCTGCTGGCTTGGACAGGGTGGGGAAATCCTCATTTTCAATCTGCAAATGGTATAAAACCTCCAAGTAGTAGCAGTCAGAGGCTTCAGGACTGCCTGGTGACAAAGACAGCAGAGCATTTGGATGGGGATAAGCCCAGAAGCACCACGCAGCAGATGAATCCTCCAGAACTCACATCCACCTTCATCCAAGGACTAATTCCAACTAGCCACAGACACGAGGAGCAGCAAGGCTGCATGACCTTCTACCCTCCTGCTCTCTTCTCCACCAACACAGCCACCACAGTGGCATTTAACCTTTCCCCTTGACCTGCAAGAGCCCAGGAAGGGTGATCCAGCCAACTCCAGACCCATCAGTCTGCAGGCTCTGGCTGGGGGTACTCACCAGCAGGTTTGCAAAGAGCTGGTTTAGCCCTCACTCCCCAGAGTGAAAGCTCATTAAGGAGCAGCTAAAATATCCTCATTATTTCCCTAACACTACTTCCCCCGTAAGTAATTGCTGCAGTCACAACAGGATGGGAGGTAGCTGCAAGATCACTAGTAGGATGGCGACAAGTCTCTAACCAAGCTCCCTATTAGGTTGTGGCCCACACAAGGCAGAACCACAGCTCCACCTGATTAAAACTGCAGGAGGGTTGGATTCAAGAAGGCTGAGTACAATTATCCAAGGAAGAATTGAGCCAGGATGCTGTGGCTTAACCCATCACCTCGTGCACGAAGTGCTAAAGGACTTTAATTGCCACCACTGATGGGAATCTATATTCATGACTCATCTCCAGCACACATCACAATGTTGCTGGTTTCCTCACTCCTGCTTTGCTTTTGCTAAGGTGCTTCTAAGACCACCACTTTGGTTGTCAGGATCACACAGGGAGGTTGTATTTGGTTCTCCTTTAATTTTCAAAAGAGCAGGCTGAACCCACAGGTTCATTTGGGCCCATCTAACAGCTATTGCTGATGTCCCACACGCTCTGATGAGGAATTGAGAGTAACAAAGAGATGGAAATTTGGGAGAAGCCTTGAGGAATTGGGGTTTTTTCTAACATCATGTAATTTTTAAATGTGAATTTTAGGATTCTTTCATGTATTACAGAATCATGGAAGAGTAGGGGTTGGAAAGGACCTCTGAAGATCATTGAGTCCAACTCCCCTGCCAAGGCAGGTTCACCTAGAGAAGGTCACACAGGAACAAGTCTAGCTGGGTTTTGAATGTCTTCAGAGATTAAGACTCCACCACCTCTCTGGGCAGCCTGCAGTCCTGTCACCCTTAAATTACAGAAGATCCTCCTCAAATTAGATGGAGCTTCTTATGTACAAGTTTGTGCCTGCTACCCCTTGTCCTGTCATGGGGCACCACTGAAACAAGCCTGGTCCCATCCTCCTGACACCCACCCTTAAAGTTGATATTGATAAGATCCCCCCTCAGTCTTCCCTTTCCCAGACTAAAAAGCCCCAATTCTCTCAGTCTTTCCTCATAAAAGACATCTTCCACTCCCCTCAGCATCTTTGAAGCTCTTTATTGTACATTCTCCAGCAAGTCCCTGTCCTTCTTGAACTGGGGAGTCCCAGACTGGACCCAGTACTCCAGATGTGGCCTCACCAAAGCAGAGTAGAGAGGGAGGAGAACCTCTCTTGACCTGCTGGCCACACTCTTATTGATGCCTCCCAGGATGCCATCAGCCTTGGCTGTAAGGGCACACTCCTGGCTCATGGTCATCCAGCAGTGTCTTGTCCACCAGGCCTAGAGGTATTTAACCTTTAAAATTCACTTAGCTTTTATTTAAACACTTAAAATTAAAAAAAAAAAAGGCCAAAAAAGCAACCATCTGAGCTCTTAGACGTGTCACAGGATAATCATTTTCCTTCTGAAATGCAAACCCTTTCCACACAGTGAGAGAAATTTCAGTCTGCACACTGCAAGGTCAGAACAACACAGACAGATTTTCCTTCTCCTCAGTTCTTGTCCTCACAAGCAGTAAGTCTGCTCACATTTCACATCCCTGCTTCCCACCTTGCCAGTGTCTATTCAGAACTCTTCTTACCATAACGATCTTGTCAAATTAATTCATCATTAAGGACAGATTTATATTTTTTTCCCCTCACTACCATGCATTAATTAGTGACAGGGTTGCCATGGAAACCCAGCAACATGAGTTAACACCACATAATTTGCCATGTTGGTAAAATGTGGACTGGAGCCACACCAACAGGCTCGGCGCTTGACGTCCAAGCCGAAGCCAGATTTGCTCCCTTCTTGGGGTTTTGTTGTCTCTTTAGTTAATAGAAGTTGGGAAAACCTCCAAACACCTGGACACAAGGACTAGTCACTCTGTGCCTGAGGTCTGACAGGCTCCCATCCTGCCTGATGATCAGAAATTGCCTTCTAAGAGCCTCTGTTTTGCTGTGATCACCCAGTACCTGTTCACTCTTTCATCTGAAGCAGTTATAGAATCATAGAACCATAAAACTGTTTTGGTTGAAAAGACCTGTAAGATCATTAAGTACAACTGTCAACCCAACACCACCATGGCCATTAAACCATGTCCCCAAGTGCCACATCCACACATTTCACCACCACCTCCCTGAGTAGCCTAATCCAGTGCCTGACCACTCTTGCAGGAAAGAAATTGTTCCTAACATCCAACCTAAACCTCCCCTGGCACAATTCCAGGCCATCTTCTGGAATTTTATCACCTGAAACTAAAGAGAAGAGAGCAACCCTCACCTCACTCCAACCTCCTTTCAGCGACTTGTAGGAAGCAATGAGGTTTCCCCTCAGCCTCCTTTCTCCAGACTAAACAACCCCAGTTCCCTTAGTTGCTCCTCACCAGAGCTGTTCTCCAGACCATTCACCAGCTTGGTTGTCCTTCTCTGAACCTGCTCCAATGCCTCAATGCCTTTCTTGGAGTGAGTGGCCCAAAGCTGAACCCAGCATTTGAGGTATGACTTCACCAGTGCTGAGTACAGGGGCACAATCACTTCCCAGTTCTTCTGCCCAGCAAGTCTTTGTCCTCATGGCATGCACACTGAGCCAGGGTAGACAAGGCACTCTGCAGCTTACCCTTTGCAGACAGATCCTCTATTCCCCCCACTGTCCTTGTCCCTGTTCCAGTTTGAATATACTTCTGTTGAATATTGGCAATCAAACAGCCTGCTCTGGTCCAAGTGAGGTTGCACCACTGTCTGGTACAGCAGCATTAATCTCTACTGGAAATTCATCTTCTAATACATCTTTGGATCATCCCTTGCTTTTTGATGGCCATATCACACTGTCAGCTCATTGTCAGTCTTTGATCACCCTGATACAGCTCAGTCTTCTCCCTGCCTGTGCGAAGGGAGCCTGCAGCAGGCTCTGCTCTCCCTCTGAACCACAGGCTGCTCTCTGCTGCTGTGCTGCGGGTAACTCGCTGCTGAGTTCTGTGGTTACCCTGGTAATATTCCACATCCCACTTTGCTCATCTAGGAAGCAGAGATATTCAAAGCTTAAACCACCTCTTTAAACAGGCAAAACGTTTCTCACTATCAGGGTAAAATGAGACCCACATCTCAGCACCAAAAACTCACAGTTTCCTCCAGCACACCAAACCTGACATAATCATAGCTTGAAGGTTGGATTCAATGACTCATAGATTGGTTTGGGTTGGAAGGAACCTCAAAGACCATTTAGTTTCAATCTCCCTGCCATGAGCAGAGACACCTTCCACTAGACAAGCTTGTTCCCCTTCCAACCTGGCCTTGAACACCTGTAGGAAGGAGGCATCCACAACCCCCCTGGGCAACCTGTTCCCGTGTCTCCCTATCCTCATCATTAAAAACTTCTTCCTAATCTCCAGTCTAAATCTGCCCTCTTCCAGTTCAAAGCCATTGCCTCTTGTTCTGTCACTACAAACCCTTGTGAAAAGTCCCTCCTCGGCTCTCCTGTAGCCCCCTTCAGATACTGAAAAGCTGCTCTGAGTTCTCCCCCAGAGTCTTCTCTTCTCCAGGCTGAACAGCTGCAACTTCCTCAGCCTGTCCTCAGAGGGAAGGTTCTCCAGCCCTCTGATCATCTTCCTGGCCTTCCTCCAGACCTGCTCTAGCAGTTCAACGTCCTTCCTGTGTTGGGGGCTCCAGAACTACTGTATGCAGTGATCTTAGAAGGTCTCTTCTAACACAAAGAATTCGATGAAGCTATAAAACCTTTGAGGTCTCCTCCAACTCAAGCTGTTGTATGACTATGATAAAGCAGGGATTTCTCCACACCTTGCCAAGCCAGCTCCTGAGGACCACAAGACCAGGTGCTTACCAGCAGGTCACCTCAGTGTGTCAAATCAGTGCAAATTGTCCCCTCCCACGCTTACTGGAAAAGAAATAATTTTGGCTCTTCCAACCTGTGAAATAACCAGAGCACAGGCAGAGCCCAGCTGCCTGAGTCAGCCAAATGCACCATGCTGAGCACAGCCACCTCCCCAAAATGTCTCAGTAGAAAGGAAGCAGCCAGATAGGGCTTTTCAAAACTCTTTTTAACCTTCTTTTGCTCCAGATCCACACACACAGCTCATGTCAAAGCTCCCTGAGTGGGGAAAAGGAACCCATCCCTCAACCTGCTCCTGCAGGTCCTCTTGCTTCACACAGGAGCTGTAAGAGGTGTGGTGGCACGGTGGCTTTCCACTAAACAACCCCACCTCAAAACATCTATACTCCAGAACAGGATTTCTTCCTACAACAGTAAACCATTTTCTACTCACATCTCAGCTTCAGCCATTCCTACAACTCAGCAGATCTGTACAAGAAGTACTATCCTACAACATCTCTGTATTTACAAAAAGAGAAAAGGATGTTCAGGTTGACAACATCAGGACCCGTGGAGAAGTTCAGCCTCTCCACGAGCAACCACACTGAAAAACTGAATCTGATAAATCATTGAAGAAATCAAGTTGAAGAAGATATTCACTGCCTATTTTCTCCATCTTTCCTCATCTTTTTAGCAATCCACCTGCAGAATTATCTTCCAATTTTCAATAAGTAGTTATTTTTGCACTTAAGGAAACATGGAAATGTTCTCTGTACTTTCAAACTTTCTCTGGCCTCCCCATCAAGCTCAAATCCCTCCTGAAAATACCCATCAAACTCTAGGGGGACAAAAACATTTTTGAGACTTGTGCTAAAAGCTCCAGCAACCTTCTTCCAAAGGCTGATGTTTCTTCAGCCTCTTAATTTAAAGGCCCCAAAAAAGGCATAAACTGAGAGAAGAGAATTGCTAAACCAAGGCTGGTCTCGAAAGCCCAAGCAAATGGACAGCCTGGAATAAGAGAGACTGAGCTTATGGAAAGGCAGTCTTATGTCAGAAGAGACAGCCAACAGGACCTCCCAAACCCCAGTGCACACTGCTCTACCCTAGGTCAGAAGAATATGAAGCTTTCATATCGTGTAGTCAAAACAGAGAGAGCATTCCTCTAACTGACTCTGAATTAATGAAGGTACAAGGTCAATACATCCCCACCAAGCCCAAACTGCTGTTTCCTGAATTAAGAGTTCTCAGTCCAGTTTTCAGCAGACAAGAACCTAGAAACCACCAGCAGAGATGGGAAATCACAGAATATATTGGGTTGGAAGGGACCCTTGAAGGTCATCTTGTCCAAACCCCTGTAGTCAACAGGGACATCTTCAACTATATCAAGTTGCTCAGGGCCTCATCAAGCTTGTCCTTCAAAGTCTCCCAGGATGGGGCCTCTACCACATCTCTGGGCAACCTGTTCCAGTATTTCACCACTCTCACTGCAAAGAACTTCCTCCTACTGTCCAACCTAAATCATCATCAACCCACTACATTTCCCAATTTCCAATAGATTGGATTGTTGGTTTCTAGGAGTGTGAATGAGATCAGGGTTGAAACTTCTTGTCCCAGGGCAGGAATGAATTACTCCTGCAAGATTTCTGGGAAAGGAAAGAGTTTTAGGGGGAGAGAAAGAATTAAGGCAAACGAAAAAGGTAGAGGGGTCACCCAAATTTGGGAAAAGGAGCTTGGATAATTCCCAGACACTTCTGTACCCAGGCCAAATATGATTCTTCTCTTGTGCAGTATTCCACTCCAAATCAATGCCAGTAAGTAACAGCCATGCACACCCTCCCCAGGTCCACACACAGGACAAATCCTATATGCTCCCATGCTAACATGCAGGTACACACCCACTTCAGCAACCAGATGTATCCAGATGTTTCAAGACTATAAAATATCCTCATAAAGTGGTGCTTAAGAACTTTCTATCTTTCCCATGGAGAGTGCCAATGAAACCTCCCCACCACTCCAACACCCCCAACTTGATTTTTCCAGCCTGCAAATCCTTGACAGCAGCGCTGATGAGCACAGCACAAGTCTAAAAATGCTGAAAAAAATAAAGGAAAAATGAAAATGGGACTGAAAACTGGATTCCTCTAGCTGGGCAATGAGGAAAGCACCTGCTATCCACAGGGAAAACTGCTGTGGAGGTGCAATTCCTTCCCCTGCAGCACCTGAGGCAGGAACAGGAGTCTTTAAATTACTGTTATCTCAACCATTCTCTTTTTATTTGTGCTTTGTAGAAGGGAGATTTCTTCTTGTTATTTTTAAAGGCTGCTGCTCGATACCTGACAGATGACAGCCTCTGCAAACAAGCTGGCAGAGCTACCAGTTCTCCACTGGTGGGATGCTGCTGACCGGGAAGTCACAGACAGGAGCTGTGCCCGATGCCAGCTCCCACAGCCCGGTCCTCCTGTGGCACAGCCACTAAAGAGGTACTTTGTTTGTTGTATCTCCACTTCCAGAAATAATTCCAGACTGAGAGGGACCCAAGGGATCCTTTGCAGAGGAAAACCGTGGGCAGCTGATAGATCAGGGTAATTTCTGAACTGAAACCTGCAGAGACTTCTCTTTTCCTTGGCTTTTTCGAGTGTGGGGTTTTTTTTAGTGTCCTGCATGAAATTCTTTCTTTCCTTCTGGAAAAGGAGTAGCAAAACTTTGCTCTGAGATTTTAAGCTCCTGTTGATTCCACTGATTTGCAAACATTAAATATATTTTTCACAAATTCACAGAATCACAAAATGGTTTAGGTTGGAAGGAACCTTAAAGATCATCTAGTTCTAACCCCCTTGCCATGGGCAGTGACACCTCCTCACTAGACCAGGCTGCTCAAGGCCCCATCCACCCTGGCCCTGAACTCCTCCAGGGAGGGGGCATCTATAACCTCCCCAGGCAACCTGTTTCAGTGTCTCACTGCCCTCACCATAAAGAATTTCTTCCTAATATCGAGTCTGAATCTTTCCTCCTCAAGCTTCAGTCCATTCTGCAGGATCACAAGCAGGATGAAGGTACCATGACAGGAACTCCTCACTCGAGTATCATGACAGTCATTACTCACCCATCAGCCTTTCACAATGGGAAAGTTGTACATAAAATATAATGAAAAACATGAAGGAAAGGTACACACCTCTCTGCCACCAAGCTCAAACCCCTCTGCTGCTCTCTTTGGCTCTGTGGATGACACTGAGAAGCAATCACTTCTTTTTTTGCAGCACCTGCAGATATCAGCCACCAGCCTGGAAAGCGGGGACTAGTGCAGCCTGGCAGAGGATGAGCATAGTGATGAACCCAGAGCAAATCAAGCTCCAACTCAGCTTGGGGAGGAGAAAGGACAAGAAGACACTCTGGGGTGGGCACTTGGCTTGGTTGCCTGCCAAAAGTGGTAGTAGCCATAGACTTAGAATAATTTTCATTGGAAGAGACCTTCAAGATCATGGAGTACAACCATTAACCCAGCACTGTAAGTCACCACTAAACCATGTCCCTTAGCAGCACATCTACACAGCTTTCAAAGCTTTCCAGGAATGGGGACTCCACCACTGTGCCCTGAGCAGCCTGGGCCGGGTCTTGACAATTCTCCTGGGAAAGATATTTTTTCTATGTACCAGTCCTGAGTAGTCATTACGAGAGGCTGAAGGCTGGCTGCTCTCTGGCTTTGCAAGGGACCAGCCTCATGGACAGAGAAAAACATTCCAGTAATTAATTTCCAGTTGAGACTCAACTCATCAGCAAGGCACTGTTAAAAAGAGTGAGGTTCTGTGTGACCCCTACAGAAGCTCATCGTTCTGCACTGAACAGCAAAAATGATATGTCCATTAGAGAAAGGTTAAAACACCTCATTGGTCTCCTGCACCACACTTTTCTCCAGCCTCTCTAAAAGCTCACTTGAGCCTCTTGCAGCAGAAAGGCTTTTTTGTTTCAAGAAACACTCTCATGTCACATGAGGAAATGGCATCTATTAAAGAAATGCAGCAATATTTATTCTGGCTGCTCTTCCAAAGTGCCATTGGAATGGGCAGGTTAACAGGACTGGTGCCCATCCTGCAAACACTCAGAGCTTCAGCAGCAGTACCAAAACAGGAATGAGTGCAGGAAGCAGAGAATTCCACCTGCAGCTGTCACAGCAGCAGCATCCTCTGCCCGGGGCAGCAAACTGGGCAACTTTAATTTAGAACCAAAGAGAAAACAAGATAAAAGACAAACCTGGCATCCCAGAGGGGAAAAAAAAAAAATCACAGTGCCACAGAATTCTGATGTGCACCGTTTCTTATCTGAAATAAATTGGCTCTTCTGATGTTCAGATAGATGGCATTCACAATCCCAGCTATAGAATCCCAGAATCCCAGCATGCTGGGGGCTGGAGGAGACCTTTGGAGATCATCTAGTCCAATCCTCCTGCTAAGGCAGGTCTATGCCTAGGTCAGCTTGCCCAGGATCACAATGTCCAGCTGGGTTTGGAATCTCTCCAGAGGAGGAGACTTTACAGCCTCTCTGGGCAGCTTCCTCCAGGCCTCCAGTGCCCTCACACCAAAGAATTTTCTTCTGTTGTTTAGAAACCATCTCTGTGGCTGGATTTCAGGCTTGCAGCTGGCATGTTTTGGACTTGGGTATTTGCTTTAAGGTCTGGTGCAAACAGAGTGTTATCCTGAAATGGGGGGTAACACCAGCTGGCAAACTGCTGCTGTGCCTCCTCTTCATCAACAGGTTTTTGTGTTCCCTGAAACTCCTAACTACAGCTGCTTTTGCTACAATGGCCAAAAAGAACTTTGAAGATATGCAAAGACTGGCAATTTCTGACCTTCAAAATATTATAGTTATGACATTTCACTTTGTTATTCCAGTCATGGATAAAATATCTGTCACAAAACTAGTCCCTTATGCCCAGAACACAACAATCACTTTTTGTAGCACCTGAAAGATTCAGTTAGACCATTATGAACTCAACTGTAGCCAGAAAAGAAATGGAAGAGTTGGAGCACCAAGGGTGCAGCTATTTGTGTTAAATTGGTCTCATTTTTTCAAGCATCCTGTTGAACATTATAGAGGTCAGAGCCCCTCACTGCTCTGAGAACCTCAGAAGTCTCTAAAGCCTGTTGAGTTTCACCAGGAATGCTCTATTCCCAAATTGCCTCACATGTTTTACAGGGTATTATGACTTGCAGTTTTAGAGGTCCAAAACACTAAGCAAATAAAAATTCAGTTCTTTCCAGATTTTCCAGCTTCAGTTCTTTAAAAGGCCTGGAGCACAAGCACAGCTCCTGTGAAGCAGGGAAGCCTCAACCATCAGCTTTTATCAAAGATCCAGCTGTCCCAGTTGTCAGGTTTGGGGCTTCCCTTGCACAAGAGTTTCTCATATTAATTTGGTGTCAGCTCCTTTTGGCTGCTTTCTTTATGTTCTAAGCAATTTGCACTCCTGAGATAAAACTCTTCCTGAGAAGCTACAAAAACCCATCATGGGTTGATGATGGGGCGCCCAGACCCAGACGGTGAACCTTCAGACATCAGATGCTCCAGGCCCCTCCGCATCTTTGCAGCCTCCACTGGGCTCTCTCCAGGAATTCCCTGTCTCTCTTGACCTGGGCAGCCCTGACAATTTCCCATAAATCATAACCTGGATTGATCAAAAATTTGATCCTTTTCCTCCCTCTCCCTGCCCTTACAGACATGCTGCTGTCCCACTGGCAGGCTGATCTCCTGCCATACCCACACAAGACACCAGACCAGCAGCAGCCCAAGGGTGCACCACAACTTACAGTAAGATCCTTTAGGCAACGTCTTGGGCTCAAGGTAGTTTGGTCTTCCAGCTTGACAAAGGAGAGATCTCATCAATGCTGATTAATACTCAAAGGGTGAGTGTCAGGAGGATGCAACCAGGCGTTTTTCAGTGAAGCCCAGTGACAGGACAAGGGGTAATGGGCACAAACTTGAACATATGAAGTTCCATCTCAACATGAAGAGGAAATTCTTCCATTTAAGGGTGACAGAGCATTGGAGCAGGCTGCCCAGAAAGGTAGTGGAGTCTCCATCTTTGGAGACATTCAAAATCCACCTGAATGATGGTGACCCTGCTTTGGCAGGGGGATTGGACTGCATGATCTCCAGAGGTCCCTTCCAATCCCTACTATTTATGATGCTATGAAAATTGTATCTTCAAAGAGGGATGCAACCTATGGTGACAGTGAGGTAGGCATCTATTGGAGCGCAGCTACGAGATGACTTGGGGTCACACAGTAATGCTTTCCAGACACAACCAGTCAGGGTTGGATTTACACTGTTCATCTACTCTACATTAGGGCTGTAAAACTTCATCTTTCTCTGCCTGCTGCCCTTCCCTTCCAGATTAATTTTATTAACAGCTCTTTCTATAAGCACTCTAAAACGTCACTCCACACCTGGGCCACTCAGAAGAGAACAGGTTCCTACAGAGAGCTGCTGTTATCCAAGGGAGATTCTCTAAGCACACTCCTCATTCCCCAGTTTTTCTCACTGGGGGTGCATTCTCCCTTTGTCCCCTTCAAAGGAGGTCAAAGCAATGACATAACCAGCCAGGTATTGAAATATTGCAGCTGTTTTCTCCAGGGTGCTCGTGTTGCACATTATTCCTGCCAAAATACAGGGAAGGGCACCAAGGATCCGTGTGGCCTTCAGGTCCCTTGAGTGAGCTCAGATCAGCTGATGGGAAATCTCACAGCAAATATTGGGGGTTTTTTTGTGGTTTATACTTTATTTTCCCCACTTATATTTCACAAATAAAACTCAATGTCTTATTTTCACTGAATGACAGCACTGCAGCTCAGAAAATTAATGAAATCACTCCTGGGCTCTGTGTTGATTACTCTCTCTCTTTTATTATTGAAGAAAATGTCAAATGCTCAGACCTTTAATTTGAATCTTTCAAAAGCATTTCAGCAGTTTAGGAGCAGTTTTCTCACCTCTGAAACAAATCAGCTCGCATGAGCTGCTCAACACACAACCCCAGATCTAATTTCTGATTTCATCAGAGCTGCAGAGCAAATCCTAAAGTCATATAACCACAGAATTATGGAATGGATTGAGTAGGAAGGGACCTTAAAGGTCATCCAGTCCAACCCTCCTGCAGTCAGCAGGGACACCTGCAACTAGAGCAGGTTGCTCAGAGCCACAAACAACCTGACCTGGAAAGGTTCCATGAATGGGGCATCTCCCATCTCTGTGGTAAAATCCTACTAGGCTGACTCCCAGCACAGTCCAGTTTCAAGCACTGGGACCAAATTCCCTCTGGGACTGGAACTGTCTGATAGCATGTTCTCCAGCAGCTCCAGTCCCAGAGGGGATTTGGTCCCAGGATGAGGCCTTGAGCAACCTGGGCTGGTGGGAGGTGTCTCTGTCCAAGGTAGGAGGTGGAACTAGATGATCCATCTCAAACCATTCCAAGATTTTGAGCCAAGTTTGATACTGAGCCTTCAGCTCACCTGGTGCTGCCTATCAGCCACCCAACTGAGATGTTCAGGAGAAATCAGCCCCTGCAGTGCTTGAGTATCAAACACCACAGTTAAGGATGAATATGTCAACACAGGTCAGCCCTAAACCCTAGCACCTTGACCTGTTCTCTTCTCTGCAGCTATTTCCCCACTAACAGCAAAGGGGAATAGCTCTTTGGTCATCTGGTCCACTCTGCTGCTCTCCTCACAGCTTGCTAGCAGGCTACACATAGCCCTGTGTCCAACAGAACATATTAATAAACTTCTGATGGAGCACTTGGACCCTGCCAACTCCAAGAGGATGCTTTACAAAGAGCAAGCAAGACCAGGCTGGTGGCTGGGGGCTGTGCAATGCAGTCCTGGTTCCTAGCCCTGCTGCCAAGAAACCAGAGCCAGCAGCACAGTCCTGACACTGCCTTCAACCACTCTGCCATGATTCCTCCCAGAGAAACCCATCCAGTCATAATTTTACATGAATAAAATGTTTCTCTTCCAGCTTTCCCAGCACATTTTCTGCAAGCCACACACACAGCAAAACGTTCAGTGTCTCGCTCCCTCCTCCTCCTCTCCCTCTCAATTTTTCCTACCTTCTTTTTAGCCAATCATATAGGGACAAATTCTAGCCTGAGATTCATTAAGAGAAGATACAAAAATAGAAGTACATTATCTTTTGTGCTTCTCTCACATTGTTGATTCATCAGCAGCATGAAGGTAAAATAATTAAATGTTTGTCTAATGAAAAACAAGCAAACAAACAAACAAAAAAACACCCATAGGAGAGATTGGGTTTGGGCCTTTCTTGAACCCAAGCATGGAGATTTAGGGTCGCTTGTGACACACAGGTTTTGTCCTCCCCACTTCTCCAGAGCTATAAAAATGCCTGCTGCTGATACCTCCCCTCCTTCTTGGCTCAAAAATAAACACATGATAGAGATTCAGTTCCGGAGAAGCTGGCAACACATCTCTGCTGCAAAGCACAAACCTTCAGCAAATCCCCTTCAAAACTTGTACCCAAATCTCCCCAAATCCTGCCTGGCAATTCTCTCATCACCTCCAAAAGTTCTCCCAGGGCCAAGAGAAGCAGAGGAGCAGGCGAATGTCTGCAGGGACCAAGGTCAACACAGGAGATGGTCAAAAAACATTAGTGAATTGGCTTGATCCTTCATCAGAATCCCTTTTGCTTTCCCTTCCTAACACTTGACTGCCCACGACGTGGCAGGCTGAGCCGATGTGACAAACTGTCGAAACACATTTTTTTTTTAAACAGAAAAAAACTTAAACCTAGACTTTAAAGGTAAAAAACTGACCCCTGTGAGTGTCTCTATCACATGTGTCGTTCCAGTTCCTGCTGGAGCAAACCGAAGGCTCAGAGAGTAACTTGCTGAGACAAAGCTCCAAACAACTGGTCAGAGCGGCAGTGATGAAGGTCAGGCTTGATGGGGAACTGAGTAACTTGATCTAGCTGGGGTGTTCCTGCTGACTGCAGGGGGATTGGACTAGATGCCCTCTAGAGATCCCTTCCAGTGCATTCTATGATTCTACCTCCTAAAGTTCACCTTGGCTTTTAAGCTCACATTGGTCAATAAAAGTAACCACAGAGGTGCAAAAGCACCTGAAGATTTGTCCATTTGCATAGGTGATCTTCAGAGGTCACTTCGAACTCCTATTATTCAGTGATTTCTCCCCTCTACCCAGCACTGGTGAGGCCTCACCTCAAATACTGGCTTCAGTTTTAGGCTTCTCACTACAAGAAGGACATTGAGGTGCTGGAGCAGGTCCAAAGAAGAGCAACTAAGGTGGGCCTTGAACACAGGTGTTATGAGCAACAGTTGAGGGAACTGGGGTTAAGACTTCAGAAGAGGTAGCTGAGAGGAGACCTCACGGCCCTTTACAATCTCCTGAAAGGAGAGTGGAGCCAGGTGGAGGTTTGTCTCTTCTTGCATGTAACAAGTGACAGGACAAGAGGAAATGGCTTCGAGTTGTGCCAAGGGAGGTTCGGGTTGGATGTTACAAAGTATTTGTTCACAGAAAGGGTTCTCAAGGCATTGGAACAGGCTGCCCGGGGCCACGCTGGAGTCATGCCCCTGGACATTTAAAAGAACATGCAGATGTGGTGCTTAGGGTTGTGGCTTAGTGGTAGTAGCTGATGAGCAGTAGGGCGATTGTGAGCTCTCGGTGAGTGGCTGGACTTGATGATCTCAAAGGTCTCTTCCAACCTCAAGGGTGCTATGACTCTATGATTCAAGCCCCAGACAGCAACCTAGGATGCGATGCTGTTCATTGATTCCATAAGGGAACAAGTAAATTTTACCTAAATCATTCCACTGGCACTAGAAACAATATCTGCTACCAAAGCAAAAGGACCACAAACAGCATCATTTCCACCACTGCATTCCAGGCATCATAGCAGTAATGACCTATTTACCACCAGGCTACTGAGGGTGTCAAATCCAACATGCCTTCACATTCCCTGCTGGAGTCTGAGATCGCTATTGATGAGCTTCGTGATTCGATGTCAAGGAAATGAGCTGAGTTGAAGGCTATTGCAGCTCTCTTTGGAGAAATGCCAGGGAATTTTTAGAGAGAGTCTTCAAAGCAACAATAAAATACCATGGATCTGAGTCAGAGTGGGCAGGCATCGCCGTGAGAATCCGGGAGCAGCAGAGCTCTGCCTCTGCACACAATAACCACAGACAGAAGAAACTGCATAACAATTCCATGTTTCCAAACTCACATACAACCATGCAGATGTATCCTAGAATCCCTGAATCCCAGCATAGTGGGAGTTGGAAACAGCCTCTGGAGATCATCTAGTCCAACCCCTCTGCTAAAGCAGGGGCACCCACAGCAGCTTGCCCAGGACCACAACAGCCAGCTGGGTTTGGAATCTCTCCAGACAAGGAGACTCCACAACCTCTCTGGGCAGCCTGCTCCAGGGCTCCAGCACCCTCATACCAAAGAAATTTCTCCTCCTGTTCAGATTAAACCTTCTGGGTTCCAGTTTGTGCCCACTGCCCCTTGTCCTGTCACTGGGCTCCACTGACAAAAGGCTGGTCCCATCCTCTTGGCCCTCACCCTTTAGCTCTTGCTGAGCATTGCTCAGATCTCCTCTCAGGCTGCTCTTCTCCAGGCTGAGCAGCCCCAGGGCTCTCAGCCTTTCCTCCTCACAGAGATGCTCCAGGCCCTTAAAACATTCTAAAATGAAAAACTGCAACCTGATGGCTCTAAGAACCTTGTGACTTGCTGACACTTTAGGAAGCTCAGCAGCTTCAGTCAACTGAGAATGTGGCTCATGGATTCAAAGTTCTGGGGCTCACTTCCAGGCTCACGGTGTTTTCCCTCAGTAAGTCTATCAGGATTAGCAGAACCCTGGAGGTTCAGCTCACAGATTCAAAATGGATGATGCTAGTGCAGGTGAAGAAAAGAGGTGGTGGGGGGGAAATGCCTGTTCTGGATTTATGCATCAGTGTAAAGGAGGGGGAGTTTATGAAGAAGTAGTAGAGGATGGGACAGAATTATTTATGAATTAAAGCTGGGTTTGTGTATAAAGAAGAACCTGATGCTCTTGGTAGTGAATGTAGGAGCCTTTATAAACCTAAGATACTGAAGCTGCTGGACACAGATAAGACTCCACAGCCCTGCCTCCCTAGCACCTCAGCTCACTAAATACTGCCCCTGCTTTCTAAGGTCATCTATAAATCCAGGAGACTCCTCACTATACTAAAGAGATCAGGCAGGTTTGGAACAGGCTATCGAACTGCCAAGATAAACCCCTTTCTCCCAGCCAAATCCACCTCTATCAGGCTTTCCAAAGCAGTAATCAAAACACTGACTCCAGCACATGAAATATCTCACTTGGTTGTTTCTTCTCTTTGGGCTCAATGCCAAAGGCTGATTTGCACCATAAGCTCCTAGCACCTAGAACCACACCAGCATCAACACCAAACTCAGCCTTAGCCTTTCATGTAACCTGTCCTTCCACACAGCACCAGTGGACCTACAAGACCCTGTAGACAGAATGAGGGATGGGACTCAGTGACCTGCATGTCTCCAGCACCCAGCTCTCTAGCACAATCACACTGACAAATCCTCACCATCTGCTGAAGGCTTGAATCCACTCCAGGTAATAACAATAAAATATTCCCTTCCTCTCTGCTCCAGTGGTACCACAGCCCACTTCCAGAGCTCTTCTACTCATCAATCTATCTGTCCCCAGGAGGTCTGTTACTCCTCTATAGTTACCATAAGAGTAAACTCTGATTTGTGCAGATCTGGGTGCTGCCAGATCCTTAAACCATGCTGGCTAGAGATGTCCACGTGTGAGGAAACACAGAGCTCTGAGAAACTCAGAGGCTCTGTGCTGGAAAAACCACATTTGGATCACCTGTTCTGCTCAAAGCCAGAGGAAGATTGTCCCTCCAGTGCCCGTTCTGCTGTTTTCTCCAATCTCATGAGAAGTGCCCCATGTGAAGGTATTTCAGTTATTTTCCAGAAATACAAATCCATGGCCTAGTGGGTTACATTTTCTGCACGTTCTAATTTGTCCTGCTCTCCAGCCCCAGTTTTCCTTTTTTAACACCACTCCTCTATACTTAGTAAAACCTCCAGTATTAGATCCTTCTCCCTCTTTCACAGAATCCTAGTATGGTGGACCCTGGGAGGCATCTCTCAAGATCATCCAGTCCAAGCCCCTGCTAAAGCAGGGGCACCCACAGCAGCTTGCCCAGGATCACAACAGCCAGCTGGGTTTGGAAGCTCTTCAGAGAAGGAGACTTCACAACCTCTCTGGGCAGCCTGCTCCAAGGCTCCAGCACCCTCACAACAAATAAGTTTCTCTTCCTGGTCAGATGGAACCTCCTGGGTTCCAGTTTGTGGCTGCCACCCCTTGTCCTGTCACTGGGCACCACTGAAAATTGTCTGGCTCCATCCTCTTGTCCTCCACAGGTCCTTTAGCTGTTGCTGAGCATTGATCAGATCCTCTCTCAGGCTGCTTTTCTCCAGGCTCAACAACCCCAAGTCTCTCAGCCTTTCCCTCTCACAGAGATGCTTCAGGCCCCTCAACATCTTTGTAACCTCCACTGGACTTTCTCCAGTAGTTCCCAGGTTCACTTTCTCCATTTGGAAACATCTCCATCTCTCCTTTCCTCACCTCCTTCCCAGACTATCAACGGTTCCTCTGCAGTGCAATCCCTTCAGATTCATCCCAACTTGGTAAAGCTACTGCAAGCTCTCTTCCCCTTTCTCCTTGTTGCTCTAAGCCAGTAATTTAGACAAGAATGTATTTAATACCCTACCAGATGAAACAAGGGCTAGAGATTGCATCTATCACTAATGTGAAAATACTCATCAGCCAAACCATGTTGGGCTGTCTCAGGAGGCAAATGTCCTCCTCCTTGTCCAAGCAGGCAGGCAGAGTAGCTCCTGTTAACTAACAGCATGCAGCACCATAATTCCCTAGATGGGATGGAGAGGCGACAGATACATTTCCACAGGGCATTTAAGGACAGTCTGAGAGGGACAAGGTGCGGGGGATGGATTTGGAAGCAAGGAGGGAGGTCAGAGGAAATATTGCATATCTAGAATCGGCGAAGCACAGAATTGTTTCAGTTGGAAAAGACCTCCAAGGTCATCAACCTAATGCCACATTTCTCGAACACCTCCAGGGACGGTGAGTCCACCACCTCTCTGGGCAGCCTGTTTCATTGCCTGACCACTCTTTCAGGAAAGAAATGATTCCTTTTCCTGTTTGTGTTTTGGGTCATTCTGCTAGGAAGTCTTTCTAAGTGTCTGGCTGCCAGGAAGTCTCTGGTTTCCCTGGATTCCTGTCTCAAACCCTCACCTGTCTGTACGCCTGGTTTCCAAGGAGATGACTGATCCTTTAGAAGCCTGGTTTTCCTCCTGGGTTGCTTGCTTCTTGCCCTCTGATTGAGTCCAGCTCCTAGGTCTGCACCCCAGGCAGAACAAGAAGCAGCAGGAGACCAAGTCTAAAGTGACATTCTGGAATCAGCCAGCAAGTGGTGAACTCCTCGATTCCCTAATGCACAAAGCAGAGGCAGGTGGTCAGCAGTCTGCACAACCTGTACTATGAGCTTGGGTAAGTGACAGCTCAGAGAAGCCTGTGACAGGAAGAGTGAATCAGAGCTGACCCTCCAGGAGGAGAGGGATGTTTGTCCCATGAGACATGGTGGCTTGGCAGAAGAGCTGAGCTCTGCCCGGACACATTGCTGCTTTGGTCTCTGCATGGCGCTTGCCAAGATTTCAAAGCAAATCACCATCAGCAGCTCAAGATGGACAAGAAGCAAGGTAAAACCTACCTCATAAATGCCACCAAACACAAGAGAAATGTCAGGTGCACCAAGCTGGCCTTTCAGGAGACTGCTGGGAATGACACCCATGACATCCATTAGATCCAGGACTTAATTTTGCCAAGAAAACACACCACACACCCTGCCAGGTACCAGAAGCCTTTAACACTGATGTACTTCAACCAGTCTCTTAAGGAGGATGAGAAGATATAAGGTAAAAGGCAAAGACCAGATGAGTAGGTGGCTACAATGTCTATGTTGCACAATCCAATACGATGTATTTAAAAGAAGTGATCAGAGTAAATAGCACAGTCAGGCCTAAGCCCCAACAGAGCAGGGCTCCAGGTGCACCACTCAAGCACTGTCTAGGCAAACAGGAGCTCCCCTTGTGTGGGCAACAATTCATCCACCTCAGTCTGGCCTGAAAATCATAGTGTGGTCCTCACCAAAGTGAGACTATCCTGTAGAAGCCCTGGGGCTTCCACCTTCCAACCCCTGTGCTCACCAGTGCAACCATCTCATGGTGTTTCTCAAGAGAGAAGCAGCAAAGCTGAGAGCAGAAAGCCCCAGGACACTCCACTGACTGCCCCACTTGCCACACAACCAGGAAGGAGACTTTCCATGGCCACTGGAAGGAAGAAGGGATTCAAATAAGCTGTGGAAAGAAGCTGAAAATAACAATCCAAAAGCTGCAAACATCTGGAAGACCAAGGCTTTGCTCTCCAGTCCTGAATTGATTTCTTGCCTCAAATAGATTTCTGGCAGGGCGGCAATTAAAGTGAGTTACACAATGCTGTAAAAACCTTGCTCATTTCCGTTTCAGACTTTATTTTTGCATCTTTGCTTTCTAGATGCTTTTGCATTTCAACAGCCACTCCTTGGATTTTAACTCTCTTTTATCTTTCCACTCTTCCTCTGGCCGAATCATTCTGCACACGTTTGTAGGTTTTATTTCTGCACGGATTATGCTGTTGGGGGCCTTGTAACATTTCCCTGTGAGGAGCTGGTCAGTGGTGACTATATCCACTGTGAGCTGCTGAGAAAACACATGGGGAATCCTCTGAGCACTTACAGAATCACAGAACTGTTATGGTTGGAAAAGACTTCTAAGATCATTGAGTCCAACCTTCAACCCAATACCACCATGGCCATTAATCTGCTTCCCAAGGTGCCACGTCCACAGGTTTCTTGAACACCTCCAAGGATGGTGACACCACCACCTCCCTGGGCAGCCTCTTCCAATGCCTGACCACTCTTGTAGGAAAGAAATTGCTCCTAATAATATACAGCCCCAACCTCCCCTCTTGTTCTATCACCTGGTACTAGGCAGTAGAGACCAACCCCCCTCCTTCCAACCAGCTTTCAGGGAGATACAGGGAGCAATGAGGTCTCCCCTCAGCCTCTTCTCCAAGCTGAACAACTCCACTTCTCTCAGCTGTTTTTTATGACTTGTTGTCTGGACCCTTCACCGGTTTTGTTGCCCTTATCAGAGGCAGTTGTTTTCAGAGAGGTGCCCTGAACCTTCAGGATACCCTTGTCTCATGCCTCCACGACATAGATTTCCATCTATTGTCTTGATTCCTCCTCACAAGTCATGGGGAAGAAGGGTAGACTATGGGGGAAACAGCTCTACTTGTCTGAAGAGATTGTAAAGCAAGTCCAGCTGCCACTGAGAAGGGCAGTACTGTCATCAGCCCCACTCCAGCCATCTGCTGGCCTTTGCTGCACTGGGAGGGACATGAAAAGCATGGGATTTCCAGCCAGGCCAGCAGTAAGAATGTCAGACACCAAACCCAGCCACTACAAGCACCAGGGTTGAGTTTTACAGATCCACTGGGCCCCTAGCAGTAGAGAATTCCCTTTGCACTTACCCTACACAACCTTGAGCTGCTGTGGATAAAGCAAGGAACTGCTGGTAGTCCCAAGCCTTTGATCTTCATTTGACTTCTGAGGGGTTTCAGGCACCCTTCTCCATTTTCAAACTAGACAAAGCACTCCAGTATTTATATAGCACCAAGGCTTTTAGGTTACTCTGCTTCAGAAAACATGTTTAAGATGCTGGAATGAAGAATGTCAAGTGGCATTATTGCTTCAATTCCCACCTGAGTTGGAAAAGAAACCTGTCTGTGGTAAAAACAGGGCAGGGGAAAGGGCAAGAAAAGAAACCTAACACCATTGCTAGGAAGAGGGAGATGTGTTCAGCTGTGGGAGAACTGTTCAAAGGAACCAGGAGAATTCTTTCAGGACCATCTGAAAGTAACCATTCCAGACGTTTCCTGCCAGCTTTGACAAAACAGGAGGGAACGTGGCCCATGGAACAACCTTCCTCTTGGGGAGAGAATGGCCATGTGCAGAAGCTCTAAAAGGAAAGATGTGAGCTGCAATCACTTGGTCAGAGAGATGGCATGCCTCTAGGAGACAGCACTTCCAAGGGATCCCACCAGCTACAGTAGGGCTGGGCTGCATCAGATGGCTTTTGTGCCATTCCTGTGTGCACTGGGAGCTTCTCCTCTATCTTATTCCATGAGATGAAAATTCTTGGCTACCCTGAATGGTTTTGCCCTGCAGCTTATGCCAGGAAAGCCTGAAAAGCCACTACTCCAAAGCTACTATTTTTACTTAGGTATCTCTGTTTAACACAGATTAATTTCTTAACTGCACAGAAACATAACAAAAGGCTTAGGGGGGGAAGGGGGAAAAAAATAAAAACAAAACCCCTCCTAATTTGGATCAATCAATAACAAGAGAGCAAGTGGATTATTGAGTAACCACTGAAGGCTCTACAGAGGTGCAGAGACCTCGTCTAGCAGAGAGCTGTTTGAAACAATATGGATGCAACCTGACATTGCATATGCAAAACCTTGGAGGCCAAATTAATCTTTGATAGAACCTTGCTGGCATCGTTTGGCATCTTGTATCTGCTGGGACATCAGGTGCAATTCAAGACATTGCTTTGAAGCCAAGGAGGGAGCAAAAGCCCTCCTGCAAACCCCACCTCCCTCTCTGCAAAGGGCAAAGCAGCATTTTTCAGCCATCCCTGGTTTGCTACAATCCCTGCTGCCTTCAAGCACAGCACTTCTCCTCTGCTGTCAAACCACTTAAGAAGAAAGGGCAATTTCCTTCTGCATGCTGTACAGAAAGAGAAACAAAGATGTAGACACATGAAATGGCCTCTGCAGCACCCCCTCAAAGCCCAGCCCCAGGACCATTCCATCATTCCTCAGCTGGTCCAAACACTGAGCAGCCACACAGAGCTCAGATTGGGCTTCTGAATAAAATCTGGAGAACCCTGATGGATGGTGGCCTGAAGGAGGACATCTCTGCTGAGCTCAGGAGAATTTCCTGCTTAGAGCAGAGGTGTTTTGGTGGGTTTAAAAATCCAGGAAATTAAAATTCCCTTGTCTCCAGGCATCAGGAAACTTGGGAGCTAATGGGGGAGAAGACAAGAGTGCTCTGGATGAATAGGTTACTCCATCACCATCAAATCTTGTGCCTTTCTCAATCTTCTCTACAGCATGTGTCTCAGACACTGTCTCAGACAGGGCACGGAGCTCTCTGCGCTCCTGCTTTCAGCCAGCATGGAAATTTACTGCCTCCTTGGGAAGGCTTTGATATTTTAAACCCACAACAGAGCATTCTCCATGCTTGAAAGGCAACCACCAGCTTAGCCACAGCAGAAGTATTTGCACTGCCCTGGGAGATGAAAGCAGTTCAAAACCTCTTGGTTTTACTGGGCAAATTAAAACCTAAACAAACGAATCCTTTCCTTTCTTTCTCTTAACTCTGCTTGTGCCCATTCCTCTCCTTGACTTCCAGTTCACCCTCAAGAAATGCAGGGATTTGACTAAACAGCCTGGAATTAATCCTGGAATGGATAAACTGAGATACAACACTGTCATAAAATCATGGAATGACTTTGGTTGGAAGAGACCATCCAACCATTAACTCAGTACTGCCAGGTCACCACTAAACCATGTCCCTCAGCACCACATCTCCACACCTTTGAAACTCCTCCAGAGATGGGGACTCCACCACTGCTCTGGGCAACCTGATCCAGGTCTTGATAGTCTTCAAGGGGAAGAAATTATTCCTTATGTTCAACCTAAACCTCTCCTGAGGCCACTTGGGGCCATTCATCTCATACAATTGCTTGTTCCTCAGGAGAAGAGGCTGAACCCCACCTGGCTCCAATCTCCTTTCAGGGAGCTGTAGAGAGCCAGAAGGTCTCCCCTCAGCTGCCTTTTCTGCAGACTGAACAACCCCAGTTCCCTCATCCTCTCCTCATCAGACCTGTTCTCCAGACCTTTCACCAATTTCGTCATCCTTCTTTGGACACATTGCAGAACCTCAATGTCCTACTTGTGGTGAGGGACCCAAAACTGAACCCAGTGCTGAAGCTGCAGCCTCACCAGTGCCCAGTGCAGTGGCACAATCACTTTCCTGCTCCTGATGGTTACACTATTGTTGATCCAAGCCAGGATTCTGTTGCCTTCTTGGCCAGCTGGGCACACACTGTAGCCCACAATGCAGGATTTGAACTTCTGACATTCCTATTCTCTGATTGAGCCACATTCATCATACTTGGGCTTTTCCTTTGCACTCCTCAGTCTCTCCACAAGTCATGATGCTCCCCACTCCCTGCAATGCTCAGTGAACAAGAAACAAACTGCTGTCCTCTCTTGTTCCCTTACACTACAGCGTACAACAGCACAAGCACCGATGGGACCGGACAAGTGCTCTCATGGCTGCAGAAGCTGTTAAGATGGTGTCCAACCCCCTCCAAATTTCCCCCTCCGCAGGCACAGCCACCACGCTCCATGAGGCGCTGGGAAGGAGCTTGTAGGGAGAGCAAGAGACAAGGGCTAAAAGCGGCTCTTGACTTCACTCTCCCATTTGGGTGGAGGTGGTGGAGGTGGGTGGCTGGGAGCAGAAGGGAGGTGGAGGGGGCAACATTTATTTCCAGCTGCACTCGTGTGCCATTTCTCTCTGCATTGAGATTTGATTGGGAACAGCAGGAGGTGGGGAGTGGGAAGTGGAGGGAGGGGGGGAGGGGAATTGGGACCAAAAAGGAAAATCGCAGAGTCTTTGCAAAAAAACATGTTAAGGAAGAGGAGAGAAGTCGTTAGCAGAGGCTCAGGGCTGTGATGATGATATTGTTGCTGGGGGGGGTGGAGGGGTGGTGGTTAAAAATAGAACAAAATCCAAAGCTACTGGGACTCTGGTTCTGCACTGGACACAACTGTGTAGGATGGAATTAAGGCCACTTGACCAAGCGGCACAGGCTGCTGCATGGTGATGAAATGCTGTTTAAAAAGGCTGCTTGCAGAAAGCCTGCCTCCTAATAAATGGTAAGGTTTTCTTCACTCCCAGAGATTATGTAATATGTTCTTGCCTGCTGCTGACTCATATTTTCCAAAATATAGCTGGGAAGGAAAACATATGCACATGTGGTTTAAATCTCCATGATTCCCTCTATATGTAAAAAAGCAATAGAAAGGAGGATGCAGGGCTGCATCCTCACAGGCAGGCTGCTGACAGAGGGGCACAGCCTGGCATCCGTTCCAAATACACACTCTGGAGAGAGAGGAATCCAGCACCATTTTCTGGGGCAAAACACAGTAACTGTTTAACACAGGGAGTGTAGGAGGAGAATGAGAAACTGGGAAGCTATGAGGGGGAGACGGCAAAGTAAGAATCACAGAATGGTAGGGAACTGGAAAGGGACCTCTGGTGATCAAGTCTAGCCCCTCTGCCGTGGCAGGTTCACCTAGAAAAGGTCACACGTGAACATGTTACAGGATCACAGGATGTTAGGGGTTGGAAGGGACCCACATAGATCACCGAGTCCAATCGCCCTTGCCAGAGCAGGACCATAGAATCTAGCACAGGTTGCACAGGAATGCAGCCAGACTGGTCTTGAAAGTCTCCAGAGATGGAGACTCCACCACCACTCTGAGCAGACTACTCCAGGGCTCCATCATCCTTAAATTACACAAGTTCCTCCTCATGTTTAGATGGAACTTCATATGCTGAAGTTCATGCCCATTACCCCTTGTTCTGTCACTGGGCATCACTGAAACTGGTCCCATCCTTGAAATACTGATCAGCATTGATGAGGTCCCCCCTCAGGCTGCTCTTTTCCAGACTAAAAAGCCCAAGTTCCCTCAGTCTTTCTTCATAAAAGACATGTTCTGGTCCCCTCAGCATCTCTGTAGCCCCAGAAGACTCACCAGGAAGGTGCTGCCTACAACCTCCAGCCAAACATGGGCTCTGCAGACCAGCCACAGTCTCACACTAAGCTTAAAACCAAGCTGGGTGCAGTAAGGGAGCAAGGCCAGTGCTGGTTAAATTCCATAAATCCAGGGTCTCGATCCCATTAACACTGTGACCATGCTTCCCAGGCTCCAGGTGTCCACTGAAGAAGCCAGGCCCTCCTGCTTCAAGACTTGTAATTATAGGTAGCCAGTCTTAAGCGTATTTGCTTCCAGCCCACAGGTTGGGGCGGTTTGGTATCCCTGCTCTGTGTCACTGTGTACTTTTAATTCTTTGGGAAAAGACTTTTAGATCCTTCTGCCAACCCCTCAGTGCCCAGGAGATGGGATCGATCTGCTGCTGGGCATCAGATGAGAGATTCATTTACCCTGGACCAAAGGAGACTGAAAATCTATCTGGATGTCAACTCCTGATCACGAAACCAGGGCAGACGCTCTCCTGCAGTGACAGTCAGGTTACCTGGGTGCTCCTGCTCCCACTGTCTGGCAGGGCTGGGATCTGCCCACAAGGACACCACAGCGAGCCCCCTCCTCACCAAGCACGAGGCAGCTGCACTCAGCACACACAACTGTCCTCCTCGCACCATCTCCTCCTCTTGCCTGTGCCAAAGCATAAGCCAGCTCCCCACTACAGCACTCTGAGCCACCACAGCCCTTCTTGATGGTGTGAGGCAGAGATTTGTGAGGCTGGCCCTGCACCCCCTTACCTTACAGAGTCCCTCTCCTTCACCCCTGTGCCCCATAAGTACACACATACACACGTGCACCATTAGCACTCTGGTTTCTCCACGCAGCTTTGCATCCACGTGACCCAGAGCAAAACAATTCTTGTTTAATACCTAAAGCAGTGTCAGAGCCAGCTGCCATTTAAAGGGTTGTAGAAGCAGAGAATTGTCTGGGTTGGAAAAAACCTCTAAGATCAAGTCAAATTATCAACCTACACCATCATGGCCATTAAACCATGTCCCCAAGTGCCATGCCCACACATTCCTTGAAAACCTCCAGAGATGGTGACTCCAGCACCTCCCTGGGCAGCCTCTTCCCTAAGAGAAAATAAATTGTTCCTAATATGCAACCAAAACCTCCTCTAGCATGATGATTTCAGGCCATTTTCACTCCTCCTATCACCTGGCACCACAGAGAAGAGACCAACCCCACATCACTCCAACCTCCTTTCAGGGAGCTGTAGAGAACAATAAAGTCTCCTCCTCAGCCCATCCTAAAAAAAGATGCTTGCTCTTGTTTCCACGGGAACTTCATTTCATCTGGATTCAAAACCTGTTCTAGAATTGTGACTTTTTAACTGATTTCTCCCAGAACTTCACCAAAACCCAAACATCCAGTAAGCCTAAAAGTCTTTGGAATACATCTTCAAAACAAACATTAAAGATTGATCTCCTCCCTCCAAGATTATACTAAAACCTGACTGAAGCTCAAACCAGATAAGGCCAGAGAGTTGCATAAAATTAATCAGCACCTTATCAAGCCAGGAAGAAAGGAGTTCAGATAACAAGCCTTGCCTAAATTTGGTATCAGAACAGCAAACTTCAGAGAACAGTTGATTATGAAAACCTTGTCAGATATGCTGAGTACAATAGAGGAGAGTGGGTGCACCAGAAGTCACAGGGGGAACATGGTCTGCAGAAATCCTCTGAAAAATCCTGTTTCTGATAACACAAGCCAGAGTCTGGTGCCTTTTTTTTTTTTCTTCCTTTTTTTTTTTTTTATTTTTGGCTTTGTTTTTCCCCACATGGAACAATTTTACTTGAGAAAACTTCCCTACAGATATACCCAGCAAATCAGCCCATGGTTTCTCAGGGTAAAAAGTTGACCTTTGAGGTGTTTTTCTACATTTTTTTTTTGTGTAGCTGATGCCATGTTGCATTTTTTTGTTATGATCAGAACACACCACCACCACCCTTACACAGGATCTTTACTGCTTTCTAAGTCCTCCTAGTTTGGCTGATTTTACTCTCCCAGCATCTTTCAGGCGTGAGCTGCAACCTCTCACCCAGCCAGGAGCTCCAAGCTCATTCAGAGCAGCTTAAAGAGCAAAGAACAGACACCCAGGGCAAGCATCTTGAGCATCTAGAGGGAATTGGTGCGATCAAACCCATCAGCAGCATCCAGGGATTTGAACTTGATGGCTGTTGAGGCCAAGTGAGCTCTCAGGGCACATCCAGGATGCTCAGGGACATCCCCTCCCGAGTTGCAAACCCAATAACAAGAATGCACAAGAATCCTCATCATTCCAAGAAGGAATGCTCATCAAGGGGCACCACAGGAGGCAGGGAGCAGGGCTGTAGAGAGAGGCCATGGGCTGGAGAAGCAGTAAGACATGCTGTTTTCCCCCTAGGAACAATGCAGGAAGGACCAAGCAATCCTTCTACAGACATCCTTGGGGCGCAATCATGGAATGGAGTAATGTGGCCTAGCAGCTTATCTCAAGGAGGACAGGATGCTGGAGCACACAGCTGTCTGTGCTGGTGGGGCAGTGAAATCATCTAAGAACAGGCATTGGAACAGGCTGTGGCTGCTCCCTCCCTGGAGGTGTTCAAGAAATGAAGGGACATGACACTCTGGGACATGGTTTAGTGGCCATGGGAGACTTAGGTTGATGTTTGGACTTGATGATCTTAAAGGTTTTTACCAACTATGATTCTAACAATAAATGACCTAAAAATTAACTTTGGATTGAATCTAAATATAAAGGGGAAAAAATAAAAAACTAAGAGACTTGCTGCTGCTGAAACCTCATTCTGAGACAATTTTACCTCCATGGCCATGGTACCACCACAACAGAGCTGCCCCAGCACCCATCAGGCTACGAGTGTTGGCCTTGCAAGTGCTGGTGAGATCCTGGAGGATGATGACAGGGCTAGAGAAACAGCTCATCCCTCGAAGACTTACAGGAGATGGCAGAGCAAAGCGGCTCGGCTTGACTTAGCCCGAGCTGCTGCCCAAAATAGCAACACGAGCCTTGCCAGCAGTCTATACGTTCTGTTACATATGTCTCAGCTGATGCGAAAGAAGGGGCAGGCACTAAACCACATGGGACCTTCCACATGAGTCTGGACAGACTTTTCTGCTCCTGGAGGCTCACCCAGGAGATCCTCCACCACTGCAAACAGCTCGTTCCATGACTCCCTGGCACAAGCCTGTTCCCCCGACACTTCCAAAGGCAAGGTTAGATACAAAGGGACAAGACAGAAGCCATACAGCACGATGTCCATCCTGCTCCATCAAGGAGACGAGGAAGCACAGCCCAGTGGAGCCCCAAGCTTTGCTCCTGCTCCCATGTGCCTCAGTTTCTCTGGCTCTGTGATGTCAGCAGAGGTAGCTCCCCCAAACATTCCAGTGTTCCCCAAAGCACACTCCTATGAAAATTTCTGTATGAATAAACCAGAGCTGAAATCCAGACCTAATTCTTTAAAGACCTTCATGAAGGTGTTTCTTCACCCTCTTAAGCCCTCTTTAATTCAGGTGGTGAAGCTCTCAGGCCAGCCCGACACAGCCATCCATCAGGAGAGCTCTGAGGGCTTCTTGCTCTGAGCTCAGATGTCCTGGTGAACACACCAGCACTGTGGAGTTTCTGCCAACACAGGATCAAAACTCCATAAAAACTGGAAATAAGCAGTGGAGGCTGCCTGGTGCTTTGCTGGTGAGGAGGACTGCGAGGTTACAACTTGGTCATCCATGGGCTTCTTCAGGTTAAGATTCATTGCCGCTCAGGAAATAAATTCAACCATAACCCATAAAACAACTAACTCATGGTTTCCCTTCCAAAAGCTCTTCCTCTAGGAGCATCTATTTTTAGTGAAGAGCATAAATCACTCCAGTTTGCCCACTTACAACAGCTCCAGCAGGCAAAATCCAACTATCAACAGCTAGGGCAACATGGGCACGCATACATTGACTGTCCATACCACCACGCCCACATGACCTGACCAAGACAACAATACTTGGCAGCTACAGGACACAGCAGAAAGAAATAGGAATTGATTTGACTTGGGTACATCTCAGTAATGAATGATGTTCATCTTGTACAGATGGGGAAGAGGAGCCACAAGGAACACATCCAAGGCCATGGAGTAAATCAGTGGCAAAAACAGGACATGGCAGAACTACTGCTGCAACCCCCAGAACAACCATCCTCTTCACACTAGGACAAGTACTGCACAATTATTAACATCGGGGAGTTTTGCTTAGGTTTCCTAACTTCTTGGAGATTCTGGAGCTAAGAGCCAAATCTCTGTGTTTTAGCAGAACAGCTCTCAGAACATCACACTGGGAGACACACACCGAACACAATTAGCGCAGCCCACTGAAAAGACAACACATTGCAAATGCAAAATACAGACCCCCACCCTTCACACCAACACAGAGGCATCATCAACAACGTATAGCACATATAGATACACCACAGGCACCATCCACACAGACGTGCAAGTAAGCACAAGGAACGCCCCATCTCCCAGCACAACCAGCATTCCTTACGTACGGAAACCAAAGACTGACACCAAAATGAAAGGAACGAGACAGAAGAGGGGTTCTAGTCACAAAATAAAACAACATGCCCCCCCCCCTCAAAAAAAAAAAAAAGAGAAAAAAACCCCAAACAAACTAAAACCCAAAACTTACATGGATTTTTGGTAATTTTCCTTCAGACATTATACACAGCAGTTGGGCTGTGTACTGAATACCTGATCCAAAAAGAAATATAAGCACATTATGCAAACAGACAGGGGGGCAGGAGTCAGGTGAACATGCAGCTCTCAACAACATCCAGCTACGGGATGAGAAAGCACCTCTAGGTTCCTACAGGAGGGCTGGGGTCTGGGCAGATCTTCACTCACTACAAAGCCTAAGCAAGTGCTGCACTGCCATTGCCATCCTGGGGGAAAATCCAAATGGCAGGACAGAAAAGAGCCATCGCATCAGAGACCTCAGAGCGGTCCCAGCCCCCTTTTAACTTGTCATGTGAGCTTTAAAACAGAGGTGGGAAACATCCGAGGGTGGGGGAGGAAGCCTTTAACCAAACCACAAGGAAACCCTTTTATTAGCTTTAAAGAAAGAGCATTAAAATCAGAGGGATCATCCTGACAGGGATGCTTGTTCTGAAGCATCCAAAGCAGGAGAAATCCAGCCTCTCCCCGTGGCAAGGAGGGTGGCTGGATCTCAACACTGGCGGATTGCTGCTCGGGAGGAATGGACTTTTTCTGGACTGTGTGAAACAGGGTTGCTATGATACAGTCAGAGGCATTTTCATGAATCCTGTGGCAAATAACATTGAATCCTGCTCAAGCAGACAAACAGCAAGGCAGGTCTGCCAGCAGCCAGCCTTAGCCAACACACAGCAGCAATCACTGGGAAGGATGGGATGTGTTCGAGAGACACTATTTGCATACAAATTAATAGGTTTTGTCTTTGGGCTTGTATTGTCCAGAGGGTCAGCATTTTGATCTATTTAAAGGAATGAACCTTCTTCCCCATCACTGAGCTTAAGCATTCCCACAAACTCAACATCCATAAATAAGGGGAGATTTCTGAGGCCAAACTACCCCCAAGAACTAGGTACATGCATGATCTGAACTGTCCCACGGAGCAGGAAAGCTCCACTATGTGGAGATGTTCTACAGCATGAAAATTACACCCCAAATTTTGCAAGCACAGTCACTTATAGGTAGAATGAGGAGTCTACTGCAAGCAACTAGGAATGCTGTCACCTCCAAAATCTTTTAATGCAGAGTGTCACAGACTGAGCTGCTCAGGAAAAGTACGGCAGGACAGAGCTGGCAAAGAGCTGCTGTCAAGCAGGCAGCTTGAGGCTCTACTGCAAGCTGGGAAAATGCAAAACTGCAGGTGCCCAACTTCAGAATTGGAGCTGGGTCAGGTGGCTCAAGGTCTGCTTGAAACAGTATTACCACTGAGGACTGGGGGTGGGAAACAGAGATCTAACTAAACGAGCTTAACCCCACTCCTTGCTTGCTTTTTAGGCTTCTTTCCTCTCTTTCCCCCAGGAGTCTAAGGGGAAGTCTGACATAACAGAGGTGGTATTGCTACAATAACAAAGTTTTCTGCTCCAAACTTTAAGGCTTGTACTGCTCTGCAGAAACCAGCCTTCGAGATAACTCCAGGTGAGAAAGTTGTAATAAAACAACATTAATTCTCTCATGCAGGTTCCACACCGGGAAGAATCACCAGCTCCCAGCAATCGCTCCTGCAGTAAGTGAGCGCGCAGGACACCCTGATCTTCCCATGCACCCTACCACCAGCCTCAGATCCCCCAGAACACACAGTGCCACTGAAGGAAAGAGAAAGGAGTGGCAGAAATCAACAACTGAACACAGCAGCTCCAACAGATGTGGTACCAAGCACCGGTGCCTCCATGCGCCCACCCAAATCCCACCCAGAAGTACCAGCTCCAGATCACGGAGCACTGGAAAAGCAGGGTCAGAACCACATATTCCCTCACGGAAATGGCACTGAAAGGTAAAACCTCCACACCAGGGCTAACCTTGAGGGAAATGGTTGCTCCTCATTTTTAACTCACTGGTTTGATTTTTCTGGGGGGTTTCTCTCATTCTTCCACCCTTCCTGCTCCAGTTCTTAAAACTGCCTCATGAAAAAGGTTCATTTGGCTGCTCTCTGATCGATCCACTTTCCATAGTGATCTTTGCTGGTTTCTTTTATTTCCAGGAGAATCTGCAACCTATAAAACTAATGACACATGACAGCTAACGGGCAAATAAAGCCACTTTGAGCTGTTAAACAGCCCAAACCATCCTCAGCATCAAATTTCTTTATTTTTTTAAGTAAAAAGCAGATTGTGTCAGCTCTGAGGAAGTGAACCTGACACCTCTTGCACAGACAACTACAAGTGAAGAGGCGGAAAAAGATCTAGCAGGCACCAGAGCATCTTTGCTGGGCTTATATCACCGAGTCTCGGCTTTTCTACCCATTAAAATGAGCTCTTTCCACTAAAGGTTTCTTGTCAGCTCTGGGGGCTGACTGTTATCACCCCACAACTTGGGGGGGGAGGGGAAGAAAATTCTCTTTTATTTACAGCTAAAACCACTTGGAAAGCGGCAAATTTGCAGCATTTACCTCACTTTCCAATCACGCCACCAGCCAAAATCAGCCCCTAAGCCCAGCAATGCATTTAACTTGCAGCAAACAGATTCTGCCATGGAAATAACTGTACATCTCCATCTAGAAGCTCCAACTCTATCTTTAGGACTCAGTTACATGATGATTATTTTCTTTCTGATTAATAGAGGCCACTAGGTAAACAACAGAGAGCTGGAATTAGCACAAACTAGGTAAATTATCAAGGCAATATCATTCCGGTGAACATTAGCAAGAGATGCAAACATTTTCAAACTAATTTTTTTTTTCCCTTTTGAGCAATTCTGATTTTTTTTTTTTCCACAGGGGAAAAGAATACCCAACAAATCCACAGGCTTTCTAACAGAAGTGCAGTACAGAGACATATTTCCAAGAGGAAAGCATTACTCTTTTCAGACGTTCCCCTCATATTCTCTCTAAACTTCACACACTGCCACTGGAATCCCCCCACAGCCAGCTCCGTCTCCAAGCTGTAAACATTGCAATTTTGGGTGAGACATCTCTCAGCAGTGGACCTCTAACTAGTGGACACCTTTTCAAAGCAAGCCCATAATATACAACTTAGCACTTCATTTTCAAGAAAATCAATGGAAATAAAGTCATGCCGAAAGAAACCCATCTCAAAACCTTGTTATCCTTCTTACATATATTACCAAAAACTACAGCTGTACACATACACACATAAGAGAGGCAAAATAAAAATCAAAGCAAATCCCAACCCCTCCAAATCTGTTACTTTAGCAAAGAAAAACAAAGCATGCATTCCTCTTTTTTTCCCCCTCTTAGAACCCTCCTTCCCGATTTCCAGAGATATAAAGCAGATGTAGACACGGGCAGGGGGGGAGGCGAAAAACCACCAAACCCAGCAGGTTGTTTCAGGTCCTCTCCCGTCTTTAAAGACAGGAACTAAGCTACATCAGCGTGGATATAGAATTTGGAGGCTTGGGGCTGAATATTGAGAAATCAAGTTGGATCATCAAGGCAGCACAAAGAAATAAAGTAGCAGTTCTCCCCCTTTGTTTTTTCCTGTGGCTGAATGTTATCTCAGCAAAGATTTACACCTTTAGTAATTTCTCATCTCCTCCCCCCACCACCTTGAAAACGTCCAGAGCTCAATTCCACTGCACACCCCAGCACCTCTCACCTGGCAGCTATATGGTTACTCTGACAGACATTACACATCAACTGCTCGCTGGAAAATTGCATACAAAAAAGAAAAATTACTTCTTCTTAACTCCAGCCTCTATTTTCAAGGAAGCAAAACATCACAGCCAGTGCTTACCCCAGACAGAGATTTCCCCTCTGCTTCTAACTGAAGATGTAGAGCTCTATCTGGCTAGCACAGAACGATCCAGGACTGAATTACTATTATTTATCACATTTAAAAG